>JAZHYW010031534.1:0-175699 GCA_037355805.1 Ixodes ricinus
ATATATATATACTATTTTGACTTAAAAATACTATGCATAGAAATTACCGAGACCGATTAATCAATTGATTAATAAATTAAATGGTCGCGATTAATCGGTCTGAAACTTTTTATCGACACACAGCCCTCGCTGTGCTAAATACAAATGTCTTCTAAGAAATGCAGGTGTTCCTGATGCATTCTTGACTATATTATCGATGTGAGCATTCCAAGTCATATATTTAATGAAATTGAAATGTAGGTACTCTCATATGAGGGAACAGATAAAATAAAAGCAGAGAAAATATAGAAGGAAAAAACGTTGCGTTTACAACAACTAAAAGAAATGAGCTTGTTTTTAGAAACTTTGATGTTCATTTGTCATGCTAAACATCATTCTTCCAAGATGCCGATGTAGCGTTGAAGAACTCCTGAGTGACTAGGATGGGAAATTCGGCGGTACAAAACACAATCGTCGGCGAAAGGTCTCGTTGATGACGAGATTAGGGAAGGTAGGCCCTTTATGTTGATGAGAAACAAAAGTGTTCCTTAGACACTGTCCTGGGAAACTCCGCAATTCGCTGTAATGGGGGAGGATGAAGTGTCATGTATAGAAAGAGACTGCTTTCAATTACTAAGAAATAATGAACGCCAACTGATAATATGAATATTATTGCTTAGTTGAGAGTTTTAAAAGTAAACGTTGATGAGCGACAGTACCAAATGCTTTAGCGAAATCAGTAACAATAGCATCCGTATTACAAGAGCTATTTAAGGAATTATGCACGTTTGTTATAAATTGGAATAGCCAAGTTTCGCAAGGAACATGTTTCTGAAAACTGCGTTTGTGAGGGTGAAGGGGCTGAAGTTATTTAGGTGGTGCATGACTTGCGACTAGATGACGTGCTCGAATAATTTACATGGAATGCTTGCAATGGACATGGGTCTGTAATCAGATGGCTCATTGCTGACTCCAGATTTATACACGGGGATGTCCTTTGCAAACTTCCAATCGTGAGGTATTTCATATGCATCGAGCGATTCTTGCAAAAGGCGTCACAGGGGAGTATATATTTTATATTTGATCATTTTAAGAAAATATGTTGAGATCTTATTGGCGCCACAAGCCAAGTTAGCACCAGAACCTTTTATACTGGGAAAGTTCGGCGGTCTATTGATCCAGCCGCCAGTATGGCAACAACGCCCGAGCAGTCTGGCAAGTAAGCGCGTCGCACTCCGATCTTCTGTTCCGCCATGATGTGCCTTCCAGTCTCGCGCCTACTCGCTGCCCATAGCAGGCACGTAGCGTAGAACTCTCGATAGAGCCAACCTGGAGCGAAAGACACGGACGGAAATGGTTGTTGAGCACGTCAGACAATACGTCTGAAGAAAATGGGATGCTACAGAGCCGTGGACTGCTCGAACAGTGCAAAAAGGTTCTGAAATGTACCGATTCCAGCTATAGAGAAGAAAACCGCCCGAGAAGCAAAATTTGGGAGGCCAGAATGAAGAGGGCTAACTGGAAGCCGACCTCGAGTTCTCGCCTCTGTGAAGTAAGTTTATTCCGTTTATAAGCTATACTCCGTTTCACCTTAGGTGCGAGCGAAGTCAAAGCTAGGAGCGCGAACCTAACGATTTGCGCGTTCCTGACTCGCACGCGGGCTCGTGCAGTGCGGGCTTTGCTTCATGCTGTATGTATAGCTTATAAACGGAATAAACATGATGTATAGCTTATAAACGGAATAAACTTACACTCGCAGAGGCGAGAACTCGAGGTCGGCTTGCAGTTAGCCCTTTTCATTCTGGCCTCCCAGATTTTGCTTCTCGGGCGGTTTTCTTTCCCTTGCGGGAATCGGTACATTTCAGAACCTTTTCTTGCGCTGTTCGAGCAGTCCACAGCAGTGCAGCACCCCATTTTCTTCAGACACTTTGTAATTATGTTGAGCGATATCGCAAGTACTGGATTCGAGGCACGCAAAATTATTTTCCTGCATAAAAACTGAAAAAAAAAAACATTTACACCCGCTTGTTAAAAAAGGGGATTGCCTCCAGAAATGCATACATCAAATTTGCGTGCCAAAACGCTACAAAAGCTCGCAAGGTAGTACAAACTCTCATTGAGTGTTCAAAACAACAATTTGGTCACTCTGAAACACTTAGGATGCCACCGAACGCTAAAAAAATATCACGGTTTTCGGCCCGTTTATGAAAGGCCGCCGTTTAATATTGGGTTGCAGTTTTATTGTTATTTTTACTCACGCTTACACGGATTAGGCACGGCATCATACATACATCTGTTTCACCCTTCTCGTAACGTTACAAAACACGCGAGCACCAAAAACTCTCGGAGCATCAGCGCGCGTCAACGACCCTCGGCGGCACAACCAGGTGGACCCGGAGCAAAGCTAAATCGGCTAAATCTAGCCGGACGTAAGCCCCTCCAAACCGCCGAACTCTCCCAGTATAGACCGTTTTACTAAAAGAGGGTGAGAGAGAAAGGGGAAAGGGCTACCGGTGCTTTCCCTCTTTCTGGTTGTGTAGAAAGAGTGAAAGTCCCGGATGAGAGGCTTGGCCGGTGTTGGGTGTCTACAGTGCCCCAACTTCGTTCGCGCTTTCTTTTCTGTTTTAAACTCGCAAACTTAATTATAGCCACGGGCTTCGATGGCAACAGTTCCCCGGTCATCGGGACACCATTGCTCGGTCATAGGGTGCACGAATAACGACACAAAGCGTCGAATATTGTCCGAGAACCTATGTAGCTTGCATGGAATCCGGCAAGGCGAGAGCGGCTGCAATGTCTTTAAGCTCCACATGACCCTGGTCTCGGCGGCAGTGGATTGCGTCCGTATACTGAAAATACATTTCCTAAACACCATCCTCTCGACTGTGCTCGGTACATTTTGTGAATGGAGCGCGCACCGAACGCTGTACCGCCGATGAACATGGGGTACGCTCGCAAGGTGCGTGCCAGTTTTCTTGTGATAATTGCTGTTTCAGCTTGTAAAATTTTGTAACTGAATTTATCTTAATATTGATAATTTTCAGTTGTGACTGACTCGATTTCATCATCTACAACACTTAGTTGAAGGCTCATTTTTGCCGCCGGGTGAGGCTAGAAATCGTTGAAAAGCTAGTTCTGTTGGTGTTTCTGAATCGCGATCTCCTGCGCGATACCAGAGCGCCGGCAAAAGCGCTCCTTGGAGTGCCGCTGGTGGGTTGTTTGGGTTGCTTCCGTTGATTGGGCATTTTGAAGCTCTGGATAGTTGCTGCAGGGTACGTCTCGTGTGTTTCGAACTGCGTTTTCGAGCCCAGCTTGCACTTTCCTTTGTTAGAGTCATGGCATCCGCCAGTGCGGCGACGGGGGAACAGCGGCAGCGAACGTGTCAGCAATAGAAATTAGAGGTTAGTACTCGAATAATTACATAAAATATTGAAATAATTCGTTGCTGCTTTGAGGCTTTCTGCGGTTCGATATAAGTACATCTAGAACGTCTTCGTCGTTCATTCACAAGGAAATATAAGAACACGGACACTCAAGATAAATGCAGCGCAGCAAAACGAAAGTTAATTGAGGCTCTCGTTTTGTGTACTGCTTGTTGATTACTAAAAACGGCTACGTTGAAATAGGCCCATTGCAAGCGAAAATTGATGAATGATTCATCATTTCCAGTCATGCGGAAAGCGGTGGAGCTTAAAACATTGCAGCCGCACTCGCCTTGGCGGATTCCATGCAATTAAGCTTTCTGTCGTTATTCGTGCACCCTATGCCCGAGCAATGGTGTCGCGATGACCGGAGGACTGTTGCAATCGAAGCCCATGGCTATAATTAAGTTTGCGAGTTTAAAACAGAAAAGAAAGCGCGAACGGAGTTGGGGCACAGCAGACGCTCAACACCGGCCAAGCCTCTCATCCGGGACATTCATTCTTTCTACACAACCAGAAAGGGGGAGAGCGTAGGTAGCCCTTTTCCCTTTTCTCTCTCGCTCTCAAAATGGCGCTACCCACGATAAAACGGTCTATAGAAGGCTCTGGTTATACACGTAAGCGAACAATGACGCTTGCAGTTCCGTGTGGCGTGAATACTATGTTATCCGTGTCTGTATTTGCAGGGCATAACGCCAACGGTAGTAGAAATGACTCATTATGCCCGAGTCCCGCTAGAGCGACAAATCAGGAACATACGACAGCAACAAGCCTCAAACACATGCAGCATGCTCGCGATAATCCTTTGGCAGTCATTTAGTCATTCGGTGCTCGTGAAGTAAGCACGAGTGGTTGCAAGCCCCCCAAAAATACCCTCGCGTTCATGATGCTCGTGTCTGAGCATAGCCACCTTTATTCTACAAAGCCTGCTGAAATCGCGAAAGACTCTGGTTTGAGGCTTTTTCGCTGCCCTTTGTTTCTGTTTGTCGCTCTAGTGAAACTCTGGCATCAGTGAACACTGAACTACAGAACGAGTTAAATATGGATGATGACTCATGAGGTGGCACCATGGTTCCACTGCTATCATGGATAATGGGTGAGGCGTTTTGATTTCTAGGCCGGACCATCTGCCAGAACTTACTAATGCTGGTTAGTAACATGCTAGCCAGGTCCTGATTAAGAACTTATTTAGTTTTTGTAATTTCTAATTTGTAAACTTTAGCGCTTTCGTTGCATTCGGACCATACTTCGGAAGTGACCTATTCTTGGTGAAGAAAATACAAGGTGTCCCTTCAAAAAAAATTACAGGCTTCGTTTTCACCGCACAAACAAACTACCCATTGCCGAACGCTTATTCTCTACCCAAATGTAGCGCTAACGGTGCGAATCAGATGCCAAAGTATCAGCACTAACCCTTACCTTATTGAAAGATTTAAGTGATTTTTTAAATAAAAAGTGGGAAAATGGCGGCCGATGGAAATCTTGAATACATTGAACCGAATGTCACCAGTTACCGAAAATGGGACAAAAGAGGCTTTATTTTTCCATTGAAATTTTCAAGACAATGTCACTCCTAACTTTTTAATAAAATAATAGCAAGTTCTGAAACTTTGGCATCCGGTTCGAACCGCTGACGCTACATTTGGGGGAGAATAAACGTTCAGCGATGCGTAGTTTCAGCTGTGTTTGAGACGTTGTGTTGTGTTCGTCCCCTTCTGTGTTCCTGAGTCTTGGGTTTTATTACCATGAATCATCACCAGCTCGCTTGTTTTTTAAGTATTATTGCAGTTATCCCTTTAAGTGTTTTTGAGACGTCCTGAATATTATATTTCATGACAAAATGTGGATTATAAAATTGTTTGCGTTAGGAATGACAAAAACAACAACCTGTTTTGTTCTTGCCTGAAAACAAATCTATGGCATTCGCATTCAGCAATTCAAAACCTAAAGTCAAGGTAATATTTTTTTTCAATTTAGCGGCCGAGAAATATTTCGCCGAACTTAACGAACCGCGGCCACGTCACTGGTGGCGGCGTGCGAGCTCACGTTTTCTTCTTAAAGCTCAACTCCATGGAGTGATTATTCGACTAAAAACGGACGAACTTCGTCCGGCGGCACGCTCGCATTGCGCGCGACGCTGCAGCCGCTCTGCAGATGCCGCGTTCACGGGCAAAGCCGCCGGGGAAAATTGTTGATTTTTTGGAACATATTCGCTCCATAGAGCCCAGTCTTCGTACCAGAGTCCCACTAAAGTGACAAACAAAAACAACCGACACCGACATGCCTCAAGCACGTGTAGCGTGCACGCGAAGATATCTTTTCCAGGCTTGCAATCACTCGTGCTTATTTTACGAGCACCGATAGACTGCAAGTCCACTAAATGTACATTCTAGTGCACGCTGCACGTGTGTCATGGTCGTTTCCTGAAGACGGAAGAAAAAGAAGAAGAGAAAGAGCGACGGGGAAGCGCGTGTGAGACACGGGGAAGAAGGGATTGTGTCGAAAAATGGCGCCGAAGTATTGGGGACACACAGCCACAAAGCCCGGAAGCCGCAGGACCAACCTCTGTTGGGGTGCTCCGAGAAGCTCAACGTTGCTACCTCCCAAGCGGTCCAGGCGGCGACCTGTCCGAGGTCGATTCGACTGCGCGGGAGGCGATGAGCAACAGAACCCGCCACCTCTACAAGGCCAGGCTCTTCATCGCACCCCAGCTGATCGACTGCCCGACGACGGACATCCATAACCCCTTCCTTCGGTGGCCATTATCGACACCGAGCCGGTTGCCAGAATCTTTTAACCAGGACTCTAGACTTCCAATCCGTTAGCTCCTTGGGCACGAATTTCAAGAACTGACATCCAGTTATTTATTCTGAGTCATGTACAAAGCCCCGTGTACAAATCGGCTTCTGTTCTTTAAAAAAATTGCACAGTGAATATTTTTTTACCATCAGTATCATCAGTAATTACAAACGACATCATAATTTGATCAGTAATTACAAACAACTTTACCACAACACGATTCAAGCATGTCAGTGCCGGTTGTTTTCTTTATCGCTTTAGTGGGACTCAGGCATTACGCTTGCGCATGTCGCTGGAAATTGCCAAAGCGAGATGAAGAAGGTATTTTGCCTCAAACAAGATAGGTGTCTTTAGGCCAATAAAAAGGGTTACTCTAAATGCTCACCACTGCGGGGCGTACTCGCTCGTCTCCTCTGGTTTTTTAATTGAATAATGACAAGTTATATTTAGTTCACTCAATGCGCGGAAAGGTCGCTATGGTTTGTTTGTATGGAACGTCTGGAGTACTTTGAATTTATACGTAAAATATTAAGAAAACGTTTTCTGATTTATTTTTTCTCACATGCCTCAGTCTGTCACGAAATTTAAAAAAAATCTCATTTTACCTTAATTAAAACCGCCGATGCAAATGATTGCCACTGCTTTATATAAATTAAAGGTTGGCGCTGTTTCGTGCAATTAGGTCTGCGTTTAAGTGCAATCAGCACCGAAAGAGCTTTTGATTATCGAAACACTTCAGGGAAGCAAACTAAAATTATATATATATAAAAAGATGGAGGAACGGCTTGAAGACTGATTTGAATGGAGCGGTGAAAGGAAGAGATTAAGTAAACGAGCCAAGACTCCGAAGTTTCTCACCGCTTAATGACCTGTTATTTTTCTTCGGGTTCCGTAAGCACTCGGGAAAATATCTTTGCCATGGTGACTAGGATAGGGGATTTGCCTTTCTTCCTGAAGATAAATTTCTTTGGAAAGATTTTTCATGATACTTGGTGCTAATCTCTCTCGAAACAGAAGTTGTTTAATTACAATTAAAAAGCGAATGCTACCACGGTTCGCCCGCGGTCGTTTATGAAACGTGGCTATTAAGAAATATCCCGCTTCACTGTGCGTGCAATGAGTGTTGGAACAACTCTATTTCAAACACATCACCAGGCGCTTTTTCTTTCCTTTTTTTTTGAGGGGGATTGGGAGGGGGGGAGAGAATAAAACATAATAATTAGCAGCGAATTTCAACTGTTCAGTTGATGTTTCAGATTAATATGCATTAAACTGGCGGTTGTGATGGCAGCTCTCAAACTCTGTGAACACTGCACAACATTGCCACTGCGTTCGCTCGTGCTTTTTTTTTAAACAATAATTTTAAACTTTGCACAATAAAAGAGAAAATTTTGAAACCGCAAAACTAAAACAAAAATAAAATACTAAAACTTGAATGGTCTAAAGGATACGGAGAAGTAAGGCTATTCTCTCCGCCTTTTGTCCTTGGCTGCACGACACCATTTGTGAGCGAAAGCACCAGCGAGAAGGAACATTTTGAGAAATGAATCGTGTTACATTTATATATATATACAGGTGCTTCATGCTGCATACTGTATTGGTTGTAGCTGAACGAATACTGCCCCTTCTTTCTGCGTAGCTCGGTGTGTTTTCCAAACGTGGAAGCAGGCCTCGCTAATTGAAATACACTCCACAAACGAGTCTCGTGAACTCAAGCCCAACTTTGATAGTGACAAACAGCTACGCGACACGCCGCAATTGAACGTTACTAAACTACTCAGAAATGTAGTTAAACTACAGTAGCTTGAGTAGAGTAGTTGAACTACGTACAAGTCTGGCTCAAGCAGGCCACCCGTTGTCTGCCTTTTCCAATAGAAGGGAACTGGTCCCTTTAAGACGTTGAGCTCTTGTTGCTGCTGGAAGGTAAATTATTCCGGGTCTGATTATCCCAGCAATGCATTATAATTTCATTTTGAGTGACTAGTAACGAAGTAATACTATACTATAAAAAACTAAAAACTTTCAAGCTGAAATGGCCATTAAATTCTAGCTTCAAAAACCTTTGTAATATAAAACTGCGTATAAACCCTTACAGGGGTTTTATGAGACGCTTTGAAATATTGGCAATTTAGGGATTGAGAAAACAGTGCCCACATTTTTTCCATTTGATTTAGTATATGGTAAATTACCAAGCATAATTTTGCTTTGTGACCACCCTTCAACTCTACCCAACAGAAAAATACAAAAAGCAAATTAAAAATCTTCTGATCACTTTCCTGTTGATGTATGCTTTAGTGTAAACAATTTCAACTTGGGATGAGGGGAGAGTAGACGAATACCAAGGTGTGGAAGCAGAAAATAGGGAGGCCAACAAAACAAAATACTCTCTGTCCCCTCCCCCCTCCCTTCTTAAGACGTGCACTCCAACCTCGTCTGCAAATTTTCCTGGCATGAACACATCTCAAACACAGGCAATGGGCAAAAAGGTGTCGCAAGTAAACAGTTTCAAACACATTTAATCTGCGTGTTCGCTGAATTTAGGCAATGTTATTAGACCGGTTGGTACCCTCACTGTTTTTTGTAATATAGAATCAATTTGAATTACCTGTAATCCTCCTCTCCCTTTTTTGTCTGCAGCATAGGGTTGCAACTCCACCAAAACCAGTAAAAAAGGAACTTCGAGACTATAAGAAATTTGACCCATATTTCAGCTGTTTTGTGAAGTAATGAAAAATATTGTTTTCGAGATTTAAACGTAGAATGTGTTGAAATTACCAGTTTTGGAATGCAAAGGGCCAGGTACAGCTCAGTAACTTCAGTAGTGGTCTTTCCACTGATGAAAGCCCTCATTGTTCGGGACGTTTTATCTTTTTGTTAAGCAAAAAGTCCATATCTGGTGCTGCCTTCGTGCAGTCAACAGTCACAGCCTACCATCAACTGCAATGTCATTGTCATCACCTCCTGTTATTACGTGAAACATAAAATATACAATATCAAACAGATCTAATAAATTTTGAAGGAATAAGTTGTGTGCAAGAATAAATCATTCGAAATGCGTTTTGTGTTATGTAAGAAATTGTAATTGAAATCCTAGCTGCTAGAGCGAAATAGATAAGTTATACACTCACTATACTGTACTGATAAACAAGGTTGTGCAGTCTAACTAAAGACATTGTGTATCTTCACCTATAGCAATAGCCCGAATAGATTATTAGAGCATTTGATATATACACCTTGAAAGAGCAACCAAGACTTTTTTTTATTGTGCATTAAGCTGAATCACCCTATTTGAAAATAGCCCCACTGCTTTTTTTTTTCAGGTTAGTTTATATTTTTTTTATATCACAAAGTCGGGATGCGAAAACCTTACCTAAGTCAATTTGCTCTTTTAGATGAAATAACGGTGGGGGAGCTCTTCCTTTCACTTCCTTTCACCACCTTATTTCGCATTGTTTTGCTCAACTTCCTGCAGATGTGTAAGCAGTGGTTTATATTTTTTTTTTCACTTTGTTAATGGGGTGTGTTAAAGCAAATCCTTCCATAGGAGTGACCGGGGGTTCCAGTAAGTCTGCCACAATACTTTTACTAAGCTAAGATAGAAGCAATACCAATATCAGAAAAAAGCAAACGTCTTCTTAACCTGAGCGTCTAGTTGAGTCAAACAAGAAGGAGTAGCCTGTATAGAAGTCACACTTGGCATCATCTAGTTGTGAAAAGTATGATGTTCTATAAAAAAACAAAAAGAGAAGTAAAGCTAGCGTACATTTTACAATATCAATGGAAGGATCTCCAATACTGCGGCTTATTGTATTTTGCTGAGAATGTCGCCTTCATAAGCTTTTACCAACTTTGTTCGTGCCCCATTTCACTGATGTAAATGGAGCAGTTTACTCATTCTACTGGGCCTTTCTAAACAGCGGGTCAAATTGCAGAAGCCTATATCTTCGTGGCAATAAATATCTTGCAACTTCCATATTTATAGCTTCTCTCACAAACATTAGCCAAATTTTAGGGGCGAAGCTATATAAAAGATTCTTGAATTTAACAAATGGATTTAGAATTTGAAATTAGGTGCAGTGCCTTACCTGTCTTCTTCAGTAATTCAATGAACTTCTGCAGCTTGACTCCCAATCTTATAATAGGCAGCAAATTCGCAACTATTCTCTCAGCCAAGTTTGGAACGACTTCTTCATCAACCTCCTCTTTTGTGAAAATACATAAAACATTGTATAAATAACTAGTATACGTTACCATAAACATGTCAATTGTGAGGAGGGTGAGGACTCGAATGGAGCAGTGGCATGCACGTCATCGCAGGTCAGGCTACATCAGTGACCTTGCTGCTAGGAAGCAATTCCGTGTTCAATCATCACTATAGCATACATTTCCACACACCAAAAATCAATATGTAGATATACGAGAGAAGTTTGTAATAATCCTAATAAAAAGAAGTTCTGGAATGACCGGATAAATCCCGAGAAGCAGCAGCAGCGTCCAAAATGTTTCGGGGCCCTTATCAATTGGAATCCCCACTCCCGAAACTTTTCTGGTCACTGTTGCACTGCGTCTGGGGATCGGGCGTTCCGCAGTTTCTTAGCGGGGGCTCCGTCAAGTAGCGACATGCTGCTTTTTTTCCCTGCCTTCCCCTCTCAGATGGACTGGAAATAAAATGGATTGATTGATTGATGGACGTTACCGCAACCTAGAAAAACATTATGTTATTGATGACATATTGACACTAAAAAAATTAACAATCAACCGAATGACCTTTTTTTGGATACAATGATAGGGACCGCGTTTCCTGTTTTATGAGTCACATTTTTATAAGTCCCCATAAACTGGTCTTCTCACACGTAAAAAATGGTGTATACGGTAAAATTGTAAACGGAGTGGCATGACTGTGGTAAACAGGCATATGTGTATTGTGATCGTGATTTATGCACAAAAGGAGCCAGTTTTAACATTGAGCTTGAACTTGTTTATTTCAGCACTATTGTGCTGAGGCACCAGGCGAAATCGCTTCCACGAGCTAGCTTGACTAGGTCTTGTCATCGAATCGAACGAGATACTATCCCCGGAGGCGAATTTGCACAGTTAAGGTTTATACTTGAAGGAAAAAAATGCTTATAAGTACCATCGTTGTATACAACGTACGTACGGACATTTTGTGAAAAAATTCACTACTTATACACTAGATTATGCGGTACATATAAAAAAGCATAGAAGTTATACTTTATATAAGTATATTTTCTCAAAAATATAAAACTGATGTTAATTTTTCGTTAATAACAGCGCACATGTTTTTTTGCACCGGAGCCCACAGTTGTGACACCATGTCAATTATTGACAAATTAAACTAAAGTCGTTGGCAATCGAGTCAGCTGTACACGGAAAAACGAGGACACAAAGAAAAAGACTAAAGAAACACACGGCTGCTTTTTTAGTCATTTCCTTCGTGTCCTCGTTTTTTCTCATTCAGCTGAACCGATTGCCAACAGTATGTACGGATTAGCTCGACTAAAAGCCTTAACTGGAGTCCTTATTACTGTGAGCTATCTTCTCATGCTCTTTGAGATGACTAAGTATGAGGTAGCAACAGAAGCACTGCACGAGCCTTCATCCATGCTGGGATTACACAGGACCATCAGAAGTGTCCCCAAATGCCGGAAAATCAGGTTGTACTCTCGCTTCACGAAACACGTGCAAGTTTCTGTATTGCACAAGAACGTTCTGTGAAAACTCGCTTGTTATGTACAAATTCGCTTACACATAAAAAGTAAGATAGCGACAGTGCATACAAATCAAAACAGCTTTGCTTCAGAAGTGTTGTAAGTTGGGCGAGTCGGTATGATGCTTTGCTTGCCGCTTTACGCTCAAGGCAGCCGCAGCCTCCGATACGCGGAGCCGCCGATACCTGCTCTCCCATTGGCTGCTGAAATCAAGCTGACAAAACCAAAACTTGAAAAGCGATACGAGAAGCATTTTGCTTACCTTCAGGCTGCGAATCTCTGGGAGAAGTATCAAAAGTTATCTTCTGTCAGCCAATCTGACACGTTTCGAGCATCAAGCGATCAAGCTCCAACGGTTTCAACGCTCGAACCGCTTCCACTGCTTCCACTTTGAACGTAGCTTCTTCCAATACTTCTACGTTTCAAACTTCAACCGCTGCAAATGCTTCAACTGCTTCAACTTTAAAGCGCTACTCGATGTCGCCATCCTTTTCGTTTGGGAAGTATTTGATTCGTTAGCCTTAGTTAGTTATAGTTCACAAATAAAAAAAATAAAAAATATATAACCATGCTTCTGAAAAGGATTCTCGGACCAGTGTTGGGTCGAGTCTTGGGTCGAGTCAAGCCTAGTAACCGGAGTGTGGTGGAGTCCTCTGTCACGTGGTCACATCTCGCGAACGTTGCGAAACCGCCGAGCTTGCGAACGCCCGGTCGCTCCGCTCGCTTCTCTCTCGGTGGCTCGGTTGCTCCGAACAACCAAGAGAGAAGGTTATGAAGAACATTGTCCACCGAAAGAGTTCTTCATCGCCCAGTTGCCTTTCTGCTGCGCCAGGGTGCGATAGTGTTAGAGGCGAAACCGTTCTTCAGGAGCTGAAAAAGTTCTTGGGGCGTCAAAAAACCTTCCAAGAACGGATTTCTTTTTTTTTTTTTTTAGAGTGTAACAAGCGTTTATGGATTTACTTATGGGAGATTGGTCTTTGGAGTTACTTCGGTGGTGTTACCGGTGGCAGAGGCGTGAAAGATCTCTCGTTCACGTCTCGTGTTGCCCGTCCAGCGAATCTTCCGGTGTCAGCGGCGCCCGGGAGCGCTGCGGGAGCGGCACGCTTTGTCACCTTCCGAAGAACGGCCAAAACCTGGCGTGGCCCTCCAGAGATGTCAGGGAGGCTCTCGGCGACCCGAATTGGCAGACGATCTCTGACGCTCAACGATGAATAATGGTGCGAGGAACGAAGGTTTTTTTGGCAGGGCTTTGGTCTGCTGAGTCCTGTCATACAACTTGAGGATGTGCGCCGAATGGGATTGAGACGCAGCACGCACCTAGACAGTACGCAAAAAAAGACCCCTTTTGGATTTGTCATCTAGCAAATGATTAATTAGCCCTGGATTTTTGTTTGTTTGTTTGTCCGTCCGTTTATTCGTCCGTAAGTTAATCTTTTTCTTTGTTTTGTTTGTTGAATTGTTTGCTTGATTGTTTGTTTGCTTGCTGGCTTGCTTGCTTGCTTGCTTTCTCGCTTACAGGTGTTTGCAACGCGCTGTTTAATCAAAGGTTCGAGTTTATCTTTTAAAGCCGAGTAGACACAACGGGTATTTGTTAAATATTTTTTTTTGCACTGTAGCCACAATATCTGCATTTTTGTATTACTTTATTAATTGAAAACGCCCATTTGATTTGGTGGTGTACTAAAAAAAAACATCTGTCGTTTTTCTTTTTTTTTTTTTTTGCTGAAAGCCATATTTGCGCTCACACAGCGGGGTGTAGGCCTCTAGCTTTACTTTTTTATAAACCACATTTCTTTTTTTTTTAGTTTTAGATCTCAGGCAAATGAAGGCTGTTTTGTTTTAGTTCAATAAACGTGGAAGGAAGTTGTAACAAGTTCGAAACAATCTCGAATGTCAAGTTGAAGAATTCAATGAAATTAAAAAAACACATTTTCTGTAGCCGTATAAAAAATAACTCTCAGAGAGTGATACTCAGGCCAAAGAACGTGTCGAATTTACACCTCTAGACAGAATGAAAATTAAAAACAAATTTAGAAAAAAAAGAATCTGGATGTGGTCAAAGATAAAAGAGCACAAAATAGAGTACGCTTTTCGTAACCTGAAAATAGTTCATAAGATACACCTCACGACACTGTTAGCGCAAACACAACATCGGCGCATTTTCCCATTTTACTTCTAAATAGTACTAGCGAGCAGGAAATTTTATTGCTTACATTATAGAACTAAATGAGCTCTTTCCGTTGCAATAATACCTTGGATGGCATTCCTTGGTTTTAAAGAGAAAAACTAAAAAAACCACCGATCGCTTGCTCGCGCTAACGTCGCGCTCTTTACTCTCCCATGGCAGCGGTCACGAAAACAGAAAACAAAAGGCAGCCGTGCTTGCGACTCTTCGTCATTTGTGAATTGATGTTCACTGCTGCGACCCACCTTACTAGATTCTTCAGTTTCTTCAAGTGCTGCTTGACAATTAAACATGCAAGGCTCTTTCTGACGTCGCGTTGTTCGCGTGTTTGCCACCAAAGTCCTGCAATTGGTTGCATCTTTTTGCATGTAACTCACATGTGAATGACAGCAAGCGACGCTAAAACTCGCGGGCAGTTTGACTCCCACGCTGTAGTAAATTGCGCCAAGACGTGACTTCAGTAAATGCTTGTCTTGCCTAAGTGCTCATGGAATCAGAAAAAATGCGAAGCTGTGCTAACTTGCGTTTGCCTCTGGGAGTATTCTAGATAACGTGGTATTGAATACAGTACATTGCTATACAATGTATTATATTTTCTCACTCTTCAATTTGACTACAGCCGTACACCTCGATAATTTAATTGATGTTATATGATATATTTTTTAAATAAATACTTTTGAGACGTAATTTTGAAGATCATAATATAAGACATAAAAAAAATTTAATTAATTTCTACGCGCGAATCGCTCATATATAGATAAAAATTAAAGTCACTCACGCGCAATGTTGGCGGTAACGTGTTATAAGTAACGGCGTTACAAGTAACGGCGTTACCGATAGCGCGTTATTTTTTCGACAACGTATGCGTACTCGTAACATTTTGAAAACAAAAACCGGTGACGTACTTACGTTACTTATTTCGAAGAACGGGTACCATAGTTGCGTTACTCGTTACACCTTCTTCCCAAAACTTGACAAAAAACAAAGTACCTTTACTTTTGTTTGTGTTTTTCTATACTTCGTTTTACCTGAAGTCCAGACGCCGCCGACGCTATGAGCTGATGGAATGAATCAGACAGCGTCACGATGGAACCATCATGGCGTCCGTCATGTTTCTTTAGGTGTTCTACCATCGCCGAGCCAATCATAAACTAAAAGGGCCCAGTGACTTGAGTATCTGATGCTGCTTGATTGGTCCCATTAGCTCATAGCGTCGCCTGTGTCTTTACATAAGCTGAAGCGAATCGCATACACCATTTGAATATTTACGAGTCCTCAGCCCAGCACGCGCATGTTCGTCGCTTCGGAAAGTGAGCAAATCACAAGCCATAAGCACGAACACTGAAAATGAAACCGGCCAAAGCCCTTTTCTGGTAAGGTCTATAAACGCCAAGTCATGAGTTTCAACGTACCTTCAAAATTTTGCCTGTCTTTTCTCCACGCAAAAGTCCCACTTTAGAGAAAATCCAACGCCCACCCCCTCTGTCGCAACGTCAAAAGAACATTGTCACAAAAAAAAAAAACTTTTACCGTTCATTTTTAAATAAAAGAAACGCAACAATAACGTGCGTTTCTTTTTATTGGTAAAAGCATAGCCTCCTCGATGCTCCCAAAGCCTGGCAGTTCGACGACGGAGCTATAGAGCGCCCTGTCGCAGATTTGGAGCGCGGGGATCTGGTAGCACAGAGCATTTCTCGGGGAAGCTGGTAGTGAGCACACAGCCTTCGCAGCGGCGAGGACGCGCGAGGAACGCGAGAAGCACGAGAGGGCATTCCATCACTCGGGAGAAGTGTGTTTCGGCGTCTCGCCGCAGCGGGGCGCCCGTTAAGTGACTCTCCTCTCATCCGTTGTCTGCCACTCTACCCTTTCAGTTTCGGCGGCCGCGTCTCATTGCCATCTGCCAGGTTCTGTCATTATAGAGAAGGCTATGGTAACAGTAACGCGTTTCTCTTATATTGTATTAACGTTAGTTCGTAACACATTCCCTTATTTTGCGAATAACGAGTAACGTATTTCTTTACTTTTTTTATAAAGATTACAGCACAGCTCACGCGTTAACATCATAAACAAAAATAAGAAACGGAATCAGTTTTTTTTTTTTTTTGCTCGTGCTGCAAATATTTTTATGAACTGGAGAAAGGAATCCGCTAGAAACTGAAACCTTGCAAATGCTACTTCATTTCCGCATTTCCGACGTCCTAATACGGTCTCACCCTCACTGACGCGGATTTGAATTTAGATTGTAGGAAATAACGAGCTATTCTAACCACGCTCTGGCTTATCCTCCATTCGTCGAATTTCATATTTCCCCGTGTTCAAAGATAAAAAAAAAAAAAACTTGCAGGAGTTTTTTTTTTTTTTTGAAGTTGAAGGCCAACGTCGTGGGTCTACGCTGAAAATAAAAATCCAGACTGTCCCATATAAATTGGTACGAGGCGCGCGGGTAAAAAACACAACTGGTCGAGACCCTGGAAAATTGAAATCTGAGCCCCGATATTCTTGACATTGGTTCTAAGCCTCCAATTTTTTACTCCCGTTTGCAACTTAGTTTAGTTGTGATATTTTGGTGTTGCTATTTGTTTTGATCCCGAGTTAGACATTTTTCGAAATTTAGCTTATTTCATTTTTCTGTTTATTTTTTAAAGTGTGTTTGGCGACCACCCGTTTAGATTTATCCTGCCACAGTGATAAATAAGTCAATTTTACACGGCGTAGCTGTGAGTGGTGGGACGTTCGCGGTCTCATGCATGGCCATACGAGCAAGAACCCTGTGGATAATGTCGGTGGTTTTAAATCTCTGCGTATACTTTAAATCTTGAAAATGGCTCTTCTCCTTCCCGTGTCATCTATGCGCGCCTACATGATCGCAAGTTTACCATGCACCCTCATAAAATTTGCGCAACCTGTAAAATTACTTCGTGCCGAAGTAGGCTTGCCGGTCGCACGAAGGCACCGACATCTCCATAAATACGCGCTCTCTACACACGCTTTAATACAAAATGGGAGGCATAACGTGGTAGTTCGAATCGCCAAAGCCATCGAGTCATTTCTTTTTTTTTTGGTTTAAAAATGTTCACTAAATCTCACTTGCTATATTTGTTTTTTGTGTGTATGCTTTTTTAGTGGTCGGAAATCATGTTTTGCGGAAACTAACTTGTCAGTTTAATTTTAAAATGCCTGCGTCGACCTTAACTTGACTTTAATTTTAAGACCCCTGCGTCGAAGTATTCATGAAATCTCATACTTGTTCAGGGGAACAAAATAATACAGAGCTTTTATACTTAACCCTTATAAAAAGAGATTTTTTCGTTTTTAAGATAACAGATAGAACTTAAATACCTCAGTTACGACCGAAAAAAAAAAGAAAGAAAATCAGCAGTTTTGTTTGAATTTAGAGTAGACTCACAGCGAAGTGGTTGAGCATCGGCGTCGTGTTCACGCACTTGGCATTTTGACGCTGAAGACTCATGGCTTCGTTCTCCCGAGCACGCAGCTCACTGTTTACCCTGCGGCGACAGCGAGCTGTTGCTTGCGATGCTTTCTGTTCCTTGGTTTCACAAGCCCAACGTTCCCTCGCTGCAGCGGCAAGTCTGTGCTTGCGTTCCGGCCATTATGTCGCGGTCGGCACCTTCCGGCGCGTTTACACTTTGCGGATTCGCGGACGGATCCGCGCAGGCGAAAAGTGGATTTTAGAGCCGCTTGGCGAAATCGATTCCTCGCTGGCGGAAAATTTCTATATGGGTCCCGGACAGATCCAGATGTTTCGCCAAGGACGAGTCAATTTCAAAACCCGGCTCCAAAATACAGTTTCCGCCTGCGCGTATCCGCCTGCGAATCCGCAAGTGTAAAGGGGCCGTGACGTGGACGAACCATTAAGTCTCTGTTATACTCCGACACCGAGCGTAGCGTACGTACGTAGCGTAACGCAAAACGTCCGCTTTTCAATGGCCTGCGAGCAGGAACTCGATGTATGCGACCAATCAGTATCCGTGTGCGCTGCGCTACTCCGCGTTTGTTACGCTCGATGTCGGAGTATAAGGGAGCCTATAGGTAGTTTTAGGCAGATCATTACCGCGTTCATTCGCGGCCGCGCTACGGTGCCTGGCGGGCGCGAAGGACCATGCTTCGAAGTCACAACACGAGCTCACGGTAGCAATACCTTGATCCAGCACTATGACTTCACGCGCACACACACGCACGCAGGACCCTCTGGCCAGATGGTAGGTTGTGACGTCACAAGTGGCGCGATACGAAGTGACGAATGACGTGATCCGACGATGAGTGGATGGAAGAATAGATGGATACGGCTGAACTATTTCAATCAGGTAGCCGCTTGTGCCACCTATCCGAAGCGTTTCATTTCAACCTTTAACTTCAATCAATTTTGAAACTAATCAAAAAAACAATATTAATATACAAGAATCTATGCCGACTTCACAGCAGCTGTAATTATCTACTACTGGGATGAGTTGAGCTAGTTGGTCGTGATACATTGCGGGTGGAACCAGCTGAACAATGAAAGGAGAAACAGAAAGGCACCCTATCTCTGGACTACCAACTATTTTAATGAATCGTCCTCCTCTTCTACTAAATATTTTGCGCATCAATTTTTTCTTATTTTTTTTCTTTTTTTCTTTTTCTTTTTAACTGTTTTTTTCTTATTTCTATTTTTGCTTAACAGAGAGGGCGCCATTCAGAAAGAACTTTTCTTCCCCCCCAAAAAAGGAAAATATATTGCGGGCGTAAAAAAAGTGCAAGAAGTTTCTGTGCGTCTGGTATAAGAGTCGTCCTTGTGTTCATTTAGTAGAAGCTTTGGAGTAAGAGAACTGTCATTAGAGAAAAGCACCTCGACGCCTCACCAGCTAACTCAGCAAAGGCTTGAAAAAAGAGGGCGATAGTTGTGAACAGAGTCGCTTGTAGACCTATATCGAACTTTAAACTTTCCTCCTGGTAGACGGAAAACGTTAAGTTGTATGTTTCGTCTATTTGTTCACTCATAATGTCAATCTTACACGGCCTGGACAACGCCTAAAATGCAGCTATTTTTTGTGTGCTTGATGTGGAAATATATGTATGTTAAATCATTTCTTTGTATCAATGCCTGCCAGCTTTTCACCTTTCCTGTCTTTATCCTGTGTACAAGTCTTTTAGTGTCTGATATTTTTTATTCATAGTCTATGGGTAATGCATTATTACATTTACCGACGCTACTTATTTACATTTTGTTCACATGTTTTACTTCCACTTTTTGTAATTTTTATTATGAGTGCTGTTTTTCTACTTGTGTCTGTATTTTGTTAGGTAGTTTAGTGTCATGTATTTAGAGATGTTAGTGACGACGATTATGATTGTCTGTGCTCTCTATGTACATATCTTTCGTGTCTAAAAATGTGATATATTTCTTGTTTTTAGCATGCGCTTTTTCCTTGACTAACAAAGTTAGCTTTTTTTTTTGCTACACTGATATCCGAGTTTTCTTCCTCTTGCTGTTGCACTTTGCCAGCCCCCTGTTGGACCTCAGTACCTCGTCAGGCGGCACGATCGCCTTTTGTACCAAGTGTAATTTCAAGAAGTGTAGCCCTTGAAAGAAGTAAACTGAATTGAATTGAACTCATGGGTCCCCGTAGGCATTACATACATTGTAGTTCTTGATCACTACACTCCTATCTAAGGAAAGCTTTCGGCGGCAGCTCCATTTTTGCAAGCAGCGAAGTTGACGGGAGGACTCAGGTCCTTCGACTGAGGCATTTGCATTTTTCTAAGCTTGTTTTACGGCTTCGACTTTTATTAAACGTGCATACGTTTACCTTATTGTTGCCAGCAACCTTGGGGGACTTACTCAGCTCAACGTCTATCAACGAACAAGAAATGCTGTTTCTCTTGTGTGTGTCTATTACTGGCCACTATTTGAGCTTTTCCCTAGAAAGGCAATCTATATTTTCTGTAGGGTAGAAATAATGTTTCATAGATGGTAGTGCCGTTTTTGAGACATGTCAATTATTTATTAACCTAATATTTTTTTTATGAATTAAGTGACTTACTTTTTCCGAACGTCGTAACTATAAGTGCGAAAGTTGACGCCAGCTTGACATCGATACACTGATAATTGCAACTGTCTGCTGCGCACGTTCATTTGCTCTTAAAGATATTTCATATTGTAAGTTCATAAAACATTGTGGAGTGGTTTGCTGTAAAATGCATACACGGAGGGTTATGTTAACTCAACTTTGCAACAATGTAGTTCAGCAAAGGAAAGAAACTTGCGCCTGTAGGCTGGCTTGCCCTCTACAAGAATCGGCAAAAGAAACCAGCTTTACGAAATTCTTTCTTAGGTTTCTATTAGGAATGGTATTCTTAGAGCAGAGAGGGTGTTTTAGGAGATCTGTATAGCTTTGCAAATGTGTTTCATGGAAGGTTTCTGCAGTTTAGATGGCTTTGCGGCAAACTGCCAGGAAGGTGGATCCCTAACTGGTGCGATAAAATTACGGCTGTTATTCCAACGAGAGGACAAATACTTATTTGCAGTTCGGCATCGTTCAACGGTAAATTCGGTTGAACGCTAGGCATTTTGCCTTCTTTCACCACATATTTTTTTTGGTTCGGGTCACCTAAATGAAAAAAGCAAGTTTTAAGAATTTAGATTGTTGGACAACTAGAAAAATATTTTAGGACATATCTTAATGTTGAAGTTCAGATTTTGCCTCATCGTGTTATAAACACAGATAAAAAAAAGTTTCCAAAATTGTAAGATGTTTTTTTTTCCAAGAAGCCTAGTACAATAAGCGAATAAACCTGTCTTGTCGCTTACCAATCTTTTTTGTAGTAGAAATTCGCGCCAATATTTTATATTATTTTTGCATTTTATGAGGGGGAAATAGGTATACAGCCCATGAAACGTCGAAGGTCTTTGCAACAACAGTAAAACAAAAGAAGCAATGCTACACAAACCGATCCTGAACTAAAAAAAAGCACGAATATTTCAGTTAAAAGTGCACACAAGGAGCAAAGAATTATCTTATCAACTCCGCTTTGCACGAAATTGACTAGAAGTAAACAGGATCAAATACGCGTTTACTTAAAGTGGTCATATTCAACTCTCCCTGGCATTGCATTTAAAGAAGTGGTCTACTACAAGAATTTGCTTTAGTCATACACGGAACGGATTAAAAAATACTTCGGTAGGAAATGTCTTTTGCCAAAACACCTATGATATTAATATTATATACAATATTAAACTCCGGTCCTCTATTTCGTAGTGAGTAAAAGACCTTTGTGATTCGGATCCAGCATCGAGTACACTTTATGGATTTTATTCGGCCAACAACTTTTATGGCAACTGCTGCCGAGTTTGATGCGGAAACGTGGCGCAAATAATCGTGGATTTCATTTAGGTAGTTTCTTATACTTACAAAAGCAGTGAAGCCATGCGTTCACTTTGTGTCATTTTTTTCTTGCCCTCGTGCCAGACGACTACAAACCTTAGTAACTTGGTCCAGCTCGAGTTAATAGGATACTATTTCTTCCGCTTTTAAGCTTGAACTTCTTTTCTTTTGAAATGAAGGGTTTCTTTGATAAATACTCAGAAGTACAGAGGAGGAGAAGGGGCATATCCTCATCTCCGTTCCCTCAATCCTCCTCCTCATGAGCTGCACTCTAATTTCGCATTACAGAGATTTGTAAACGTCGTTCAATTTCTTTGTTTTTGGTTTCGTACCGAACTGTTGTTTCACCCTTAATGGTTCTTGCTTTTTAATAAATACTCCGACAGCCGGCGATGGCTGCTCGGACATTATAGATACAAAAATAAAATACATAAAAGAGAACAATAGCCACACAAAACGAGATCGGCTAGCTGGTTGTGCCCCGGTAAGTAACACACACACGCACACAAAAGAAAGACCCAATGAAAAAGATAAAGGGCGCCGTCGGCCAGCTAGTCAGGAACAAGCAATGCTTATGGGCGCCGATGCCACAAGATAGTCCACGCGCTTCTGCGCGCTTGCATACTCACTGCGCGGCACTAACTGCGCGGCGCGTGATCCGAGGCGAAGCTCGAGAGGCCGTTGCTGACAGTATGATGTGTAGGGCCCGCGGCCGGGATGCGCCGCCTGCTTCCCCCGCTGGTTTGACGGTCGGCGAAAGAGCGGCCTCACCACTGGCTGGACTCCGTGCCGAGTAGAGCGACCGTTGCGGAGATGTAATCCACGCAAAGTTAGCGTGCCGCGCGCGCAGAGGAGCCCGCGACGCTTGCTTTTTCCGCTGCTTTGAATGTCGGCGAATGAGCTCATCACCTTGGCTGGACGCTGTTGTGGCGGTACGCAGAGCCTGGGTCTCTCCTGGGTAGCCTGGCAAGACCGCAGGCGTTCAGCAAACCTCGGGAACAGCGTCCGGAGAGGTAGTCGATGGTAAGAAGCCCCCCCCCCCTTCCCGTTACTACTGGATTGACTTGGCTGCTCAGCCGAACACCCTCACAAGTCTGCTGTCTTCATTTCGCAACATCCGGTGCTTCTAGCCTGGCGCCCATACTTGGGTAGTAATTCAATTACTGTAATTGAATTACTGTAATTTAACTACTTTTCTTGGTAAGTTGTAATTGTAATTCATTACTTTTGTCTAAAAGGAATTGTAATTGTAATTTAATTACTTTTTACGGTAAGTAATTGCACAATTTCAGGCACAATTACAATTACTTTCGCAAACCCTTGCGGCGCCGACGGAAACTCCCTGAAAGCCTCAGCGCTCTCACAAGCGGCCTAGCTCTCGGTGAAACACTTACACACCGACACAAACTCACACACATGGACAACATAAATAGCTTCGCATTGTTTGTTGTTTTGTTGCTTACACTGCGGGCTAAGAGACAATCCTCTTTGGAGCCTACCTCAACGGCGCCGTATAGCGCCGTCTGCGGTGCGAACATAAAGAAATAGCATAAACATGCCAAAATATTGAAGAAAAAAAAGAAATTGACCTAAAGCTATTAGCCGAGGTTGGGAATTTTAATTGTCTATCAAGTTATTTTTCTTTCTTTTTGCCAGTATTTTTACATCCCTCTTCCAGTAATGTCGCATATGTGTATATTTGCAGTATTTTCAAGTTTAGTGTCTGTTGGTTTTACTTCGGATATTATTTGCATAAGCACTTTTGAGACTGGCCTCGCACCAGGGAATACTGTCACCAATGATTCGAGAGCCCCGATTCGGTGCCTATATTTTTCTGATCCATTATAATTTCAACTCAACGTAAATAATTTATAATACCATGATGTTTGTATGTTAATGTGGTCGTATTAGCGAGTGTGGATTTTACTTTTATAATAACACTTGTAAAATATTCCTATATGACTAATTGTCCCATTTTTATTTGCCTGGCTAACAAACATCAGTCAACCTAATTTTTTCTGTGGCGATATGGCGTCTTCCAGCATATCAACTAATTCATTATTATTTATTAAAAAATGAGAACGTAGTACTTCATTGCCCCATACTGTCAAGTTATATCATGAATTTAACAAAATTCATAAAAAGAAAGTACAACACGTGAACATTGGGGCAAGGAATGAACGAATATGTTGCATTCTATACAACTTGTTTAAAGTTATATGGCCCACGCCGGGTTGCTCTCAGAAATAAGTAATTGTAAAGTAATTGCATTACTTTTGAAAAGTAATTTGTAATTGTAATAATTACTTTTCGCATAGTAGTAATTGTAGTTGTAGTTAAACTACTTTTGAAGCAGAGTAATTTTAATTGTAATTAAATTACATTTTGGAAGTAATTTACCCACGTATGCTGGCGCCTGACACCACGTGTATGTCATGCGAGCAGACGTGCAGCAGCCGTCGGCATCGTCTGCTCTACCGCCGTCGTCAAAAGACTTCTGGAACAGTGGAAAGACGCGACCATGAAAGCGGCGTTCCAGCATTTCATCATGTACGAGCCACGGTCCAATACAAACATGTCGACGTGCTGTACATAGTGACCGGATAAAATACAAAAAATAAACAAAATAAATAAGCAACTCTTTCAGCTTTTCTCTCCTTTTTTTTTCGCGTGGTATTATTGAGCAAGGTAGGTGAACGCCATGACGCACATTAAAAACGCGACTTAGCTACTTGCATTTTGAAGCGAAAGACGCGAACATACCGACACAAACTTGATGCAAGCCGAACGCCCGACTTTCCTCCAGCCAAATGACGCAGGTATCTCCTCGGTATTGAAACCGTGGTTGCAATCACGTCGGTTGCATATTTCACAAATCAGCCGGGCTGCTTTTACGAAAACCAACGTCTTTATTGACCATCAACACGCGCATACGAACAAATCAGGCCAAATCAGTCATTCTTATTCACGTGGGACGCTAGGCTTATGCCAGTCCCGCTACGAAAACAAGCACCTGCACAGCGCTCCCGAAAGCGCGTACTTGCGACAATTTGCTTCAAACTATGTCAGTTGAGGAGATGTTTCTCTAAGGAGCTCTCGATGAACGCAGAACGACTCAAACTCCGAAAGTAAACCAGACCAACGAGCTGCTCTCTTTGAGCACGCCGCAAACGCCGGTAGCCATGTTTGTTATCGTTTGAAACCAAAGTGGATAGGCAATCTTGGGATATTTAAAAAAAATAATAATGACTTTATCTATATTATTTATTTTTCAAACATAATGACATTTTATTAGAAATACTATTAAGGCACGGAGAAAAAATTTTGCAACGAACAATTCACGTGTCAGTCATCTCTCCAAACAGTGAGAGCCTAGAAACGGAGTGTATGTAACGCCGCTCGTGGGCGGGGTCTAGGCCAGTTTACATGTACCTAAATTGCGTCCAACTGCGTAAGTATTGCGTAATTTGTTTTCATAGAAGATATTTAAAAAAATACGCTCTCCCGCCCCCCCCCCCCCCCCAAAAAAAAAAAGAAAAGAAGAAACGCAAAATATATTTTTAACTTCAGTGTTTATTTAAGCTCGGCAATTTTGTTTCAATTTTACTTTGAGAATGTTTGCAAGCGTAAATGAAGAATAAATGCAATAAAATATATTTATAATAAAATTGAGTGTCACAAGGCGAAAACAAAACGGAACTAGCGATTTATGAGACGAGAATACTAAATTTTTGAATGTTCCCCGGGCCCAAATACATAATTTTATTTTAGGTTCGCTTCTATCTTCAATTCGATGTCTCCATGGCCTAAAAGTATTTAATAATTTGAAGTTCGGCGGCGACAAGGACGACATCACACCATCTGTTCCCTCTTCTGCCTAAACCACATGTACTGTGCTAAGAAATTGATTCGGTCAGAAATACGAAGAAACGACCCAATCGAATACGGATAGTATTTTCGAGGTCACTCAGTCTCTGGAATTTTTCTGCGGTGAGACTTTCTACGTTTTTGAGAGAGCAAAGACAAAGGTAGTCGGGTGAATATAAATAATAAAAAAACGGCGACCCTACACAAATAAATGTTGCTCTTGCGTTCGGGACAGAGCATCTAACTGCTGATGTAGTAAAGGTACCACTAAAAAAGTGAAAGATGCAGAGTCAATTTAATTTCCTCTTGAATGGCGACATCGAGTTTTGAACCTTGCTTGGTACGAGCAACAAAAGTTCAACAAATCAACTTCGACTTTTGGCATCTCGCGCAATGTTCTCGAGCAGTGGTCTCCAAACCTCGGTCCGCGGGCCAGATCCAGTCGGCGGAGGTTCTCCGTCCGGCCCGCGGACGGCCGCCTTCTCAACATTTTAGCAGGTCATCAATGCCTCGATTATCGTATAGCATTATTAACATTTCAGTTCATCACCGATCAGATAACATGATCTTTAATTAGTTTTATTCATCAAGATGTCATGTATCCTCTGCGTTCACACTCCCAAGCGTCACCTTCATTTACATTGCTACTAAAACGTGGAACTCACCACCACACAGCCTAACTGCCCTGTTATCATTATATATTTTTAAACAAGCCATACGTGCACACATACTATCTGCATGATTCATCAACTATTTCTATGTACCCCCCCCCCCCCCGACCAATTCTTCTCTCCTAACCACATCTTCACACAATCCCATAACCACACGCACACAGCAATGTTTTTTTTTATTCTTGTCTTTCTGGCTTTTTCTTTCTCTCTTTTCACTAGGTTTTATATTTTTATTGTGTACATACCGCAATCATGCTTCGTTGTTTTTTCCCCCTTCAAGTTTTTTTTTTCTTTTTATATATATAATGGTGGCAACTTGATCGCTGACTAACCCTTTATTACCAAGGGGTTCCTTCAACAGCTTTCTTTGAAAACTTTGGGACCCTCGTCTGAATAAGTGTAATTGATTAACATCTTGTTTACGAATAAAAACACATTTTGACTTGACTTGACTCGACTTGACTTTCCAGTAACGCCCGACCCGCGGCCCGCTGCTACGAACGCAAAATTAAGCGCGTATAAAAACAAATAAGAAAACGAAGCGGCGCCACGACTCACTTCCAAATCACAATAAGCGAAGATATACGATGTAAAGAAAGAAAATCTACATCAGAACTCGGTTTCTTTGGCCATAGTGTTTGTTGTACATTGTCATCACCAGCGTTACAATTCGCAGTTTCCTCTTTAATGTCTTTTTAATCATGATCTGTGTCCTAAGTCTCGCGTGTTGTTATCATCAGATCTGCGTTCTTTTTAGACATCTTCTGCCCTTGTTAACATGCCAACGTTCGTATGCGCTTTAATTTATGACTGTTCGCTTCTCTGGGTTACAATTATTGTGGAAGGACATTATTACTGATATATTGCATTTCAACATAAAGGATATGTATTCATTCACCTTAACTATTTTTTGCTCTAGTTTACCTTTTCGTATTCAAACACCTTTTTAGGCTCATTTAGATAGTATTTTCTCATTTATGTAATATTATCTCGTTTCTGTCCCTCGAGACTTCGACAGGTCCTTAGTCCGGCCCCGTAGCCGAAACATTTTGAGACCCCTGTTTTAGAGCACCGCTTTTGCAGAAAACGTCTTTGATTCTTGAATGCAGAAGCTATTGCTCACGTACAAAAAAGGTTGTATATCATATCACTATTTGACGAAAAATGTTGCCATTCGGTATTTTAATAATACTATATTTATATATATGGCCTTATATTAATTGCCAGTCCAGACAACCATTATTTATACTTCTTTTTATTTTCGCGTTGCTGGCAGAATGCCCACTACCCAGACTAAAACAAAGAGACACACACGGTATGTCTTGATTTTTTTATCGCACTGCAAAGGTTATGAGGCATGCGGAACTATTCAAATCAAAACACTATTCGCGCACCGAAATAAAAAAATCACAGGCTCAGATTGCGCGCAATAATATTAAAGGTATGCCAGTGTAACAACTTTTCAGTAGCTATATAAACTACGTTGCCGAAACAAGGGAAAAAGGACTTTCCGTTAACGTTCGGCAGTTTCGTTGACATCTGGAATCTCTACGCGTCGCATCGCTTTTATTTTGATAGCAGCTTGTAGTTTTTCGAAACTCGAAAGTACCTCTGAGAGCGAACAACTCGGCGAGTGGTAGTCTCGTTGTTTGAGAGCAGCATCGACAAAAATCAAGAACACTGTATTGAGAAAGCGCATTGCCGCACTCATCAACATCGTGCGTACAGTAAAACAAAAAAAAATAATATATATATATATATATTGGTGTCCTGTAGGATGAGACGGGGCCTGCTTAGTGTACGCTATTTTTTGTGTGCCATTTTTTATCGGGTGGCGGAATCCAATCCAATTTTTTTCCTCTGAAGGAAAGTCGTCTCGTTTTTGTTTTAACTTTCTCCCGAATCCTTCTTTCCCTCTCCACATACTGCAATGTCCCTGATACGTGAAAGTTCTGAGTTGTTTCGTTCGGAATTTTGGGCGGTTTTCTTGGCTTCGGGAATTCGAGTCTTCCACGAACGGCCTCATGGAGTAAGTCCAGACACTGTTCCAACATGGAAGTATATAAGAATAATAAAAAGAAGAAACAAAAGGCCAAAGACCGATTTTCAAGAAAAACAAAATAAGGCTCTTCATGACTCTGAGAAGTGCATCCTTTTTCATTGTTCCTTGTTTCTAGTACGCCCCCAAGTCAGATGGCTTTAAGAATGTTGACACAAACGATAAGTATAGGTAATGGTCAAGCGAACACAATGCAGTTCGGGAGGGCTGAGCCGGGAAAGTTCTTCGAACATGAAGCTAAACTCCAGCCCTTTTCAAGTGGATGTCGAGATGCCCAACATTCCGACTCCAGTATCGTATCTGGAATGTTGCTTGTCGAGGCCATTTGAATAAAATTATTATTGAGTGTTTTTCTTTCTTCTCCAATGAGAACCACTGGGACCGATTGCGGCTGATCTTTCATACAACTGAGACGAAACAAAGAAGGCATTTATTGGGAGCATATATATTGGTTTCAAGTTTTGCAACCTGTCGATTGTTTACACAGATTTGTTTTACTGAGAATAATGTACTACGAGAGAAATGCACGCTGTTTTCGAAAATGAAAAAAAGATTGAAAGAAAAATCTTACTGCTGAGTCGCAATTAGGAATTTTGGCCTTCGGTGTTTCTCAAAACACACGCCAAAGATTCGAGTTTACTTTAACGTATTGCTGCGTATACAACGTTTGAAGGAAAAAAAAGATCCTGGACATCCTCCGAAAATTATTTTTGGGAAGAAGTAATGAAAAAATTTCAGAAAAGAAAGAATGAGGAATAATATTATTGGGTTATGCGTTTTTGTATTTCCGCTAATTGATTTGCCAGACCTTTTAGAAGAGTTTGTTTAATAAAACGAATGATTTCCACAAATTCAACACAAGAAAATAACGATAAAGTAAATTTTGTAATTTAATTGAATAGCAATGTAAAACGTAAACTAAAACAAGGTTAGGACTTCCTTATTTCCAATAGGTGAGTGAAATAACCCAGATACCAATTTATAATGAAAATACACATATACATGTAAGACATAACTTTAGTCAAATATTATCAGAAGCGTCATATTACCAAGTAGAGCGGATGAACAAACAAACACGACCGCATTCTTCTTTGGCGCGAACTTTATTAGTTTTATTTTTTGCTCTATGCACTCGCTCGCATACGTTGGTGCTTCCCGTTATGTCGCGAGATTGCAGGGGGAATCATTTTAAGGATGTCGTTATTTAGGGTGATGTAGAGACTTTAATTCCAACCTGCCACCACATGAAAATATTATTATATTGTTTTTTACATGTTTTGTTTTTAGAAAAGCCGTGAAAGCTGCAGAAATGCAATTGGTGCAGGTGCGTCATATACGTGAAGGGGAACATATGGTAGGGGCTAATCATCACAATAAGTAAGAAAATTAACTAACATTTGTAAAAAGCTCTTTGATTTGTTAAAATATGCATATTGTTAAAAAAAGAACTTTCTGAACGTCATCGAAAACCACAAAATCACAGAATTTTGGAAAGATTTGGATCGCGTGGGAAGCGCGCTGTCGTGTTGGAGTTGCCATTCGTGCAAACAGGTGGAAGGCCGGCAGAGTCGAAACGCACATAATAAGCGCGCGGTACGTCTTATGTCACGCGTTTGAGCAACGCCGGAATTGCGCATGTCTTACGGATGGTAACTGCAGCGCACCAGCGCCCTTCCCACGTGATCTGGATATTTATAAATTTATACTAAGCGGTTTTCGATAAGCTCAGAAAGTTCAAAATTAGAACCATCTGTTTATTTTCTGAAAAATGAAAAACAAAAGAAATTAATAAAATAATTTGAGTTACTTATCTGACTTAGCATGACCATTACCCACGTGCATTTTGCCCCCACGCCGTCACGTCCTAGCCGTATAATTCACCGGCACACACCGCTTTAGTGTAGATTTTACGGCTTAAATAAAAAAAATTCTAAAGCTTATAAAAAACAATTTGTGTGTCAAGCAGATTTACCACCAGAGCCAGAACTAGACGGATGAAATTGTAATTCACCGAGAGCTTAGTTGAATGCTTATTCCAATCTTTCAGACTTAAATACGTCTTGATATTCAATATAAACCACCAGCTAAAAGCTTAGTTCGGAGCATTTCTTCTTTGTAGAAGCAAAATAAAATTTTCCTGGTACGGCTCGCGGCTCATGCTATTATCCCCTGTAGCTTGACTGAACAAAATCTCAGCAAGTAAATATAACGGCAGGAGTAAACGTCTGGTTTGCGCCCCATCAATTCTGCGTCGCCGAGGTCTTCTGACTCTACTCTATAGCATCATATAGTCGACCGTCTTCGAATCGGCGGGAATCAATGGCTCCAGGATTCCTCTCACGATATCCGATCGACTGAAAACCCGTCTCCCAAGTGATTTAGCAAAAGGATCAACGAAAGTGGCTGAGTTGCATTACGTGCTTGACTCAGCTTGGTTTTCTTTCGTCTAATTACTTTCCCGTGTCGTAAACCTTCCATCTACGTTGTGTCAGGCTAAGGAATTTCGAAATGCGAAAATCTGTGCAAAGATTGAAGGAACGGTGTTGAAATTCCAAAAGAAATCCGGCTTTTGTGTTCGTTCAGTGGTCGAGAATAATTTGTTCCACCAATATCTCTGCAGTATTGCTGCAGCCCTATATTTCTCTGATAATAAGACGATATAGTCGGCTATCATATGCTAAGTTTTTTTTTCTGCTATTTTTAGTACTTGTAAGCTGAGCGTATAAACATCAAGAGCATAACGACTCGCATAAGCCAATTTGTGAGTGGAGTAAGGCCACCAATCCAATAGAGAAAACGAATAATCTTCGCGGAGTGTGAACTAGACTTTTATATTTCTCCTTAAATGCCGATTTTATTCTTGTGTTTAGTTCTCTGTGCTCTTTTGAAGCAAAGCTTTTGCTCCTTCTCTCAGCTTCCTTGCGGCAAGCCAACGGTGTCTTATGCAGGTATCCTCACTTTTGCGAGCGCTTTAACGATAAACGCTAGCATCTTAGTTGTGCAGAGCTGTCGACGTCTTTGAGGCTGACGTCTTCAACTTCGTCGCCAAGCTCTGCGCGAGGACAAGGGACAAATATTAAACTCTTGCACAACGAAGCAGCCCAGATGAGACTCAGCTGCAAGCTGGTGCGGGAAAATATGCGGCCAGGAGGTTGATTTAGGAAGGCAGGCCTCAAGATCTTGAACCGGAACAGGGAACTCGCTGGCACAGCTCCTAATTAAGCAATTTTGGCGCCACCGCCACAATTATGCCGCCTTTTTGTTTAGCTTGCATGTCCTCACTTTCCTAATCTTGTGCGTAAAACAAGTGCCCGAAAGATATCCGGGAAATTGAATTTTGTTTTTCTGTCGTAAACCGGAGCGGGGAGGGTATAGGGAAAGGGTTTGTCACATACAGAGAAAAGCGCAAGCCAAGATATATTTATTTACAGATACTGCAGGCAGCAGAGCTGCCCAAGCAGGAGAGGGTTACAAGTGGGGCACTAGCAGGCACTAAAATGATTAAATTTTTTTTCGCTTTCAATAAGCAATGAATGTATGCAGTTCCACTGCTCAATTGTTTGGAAGAAAGGATTTTTGAAAAAGTTTTGTTCTGGTAAAATATGGGCGTATTACTTTAAACTGGTTAAGTCTTGTTCATCTGTGCGGCGCTAGAAATAAATCGGCTCACTTCACAGGCCAGAACTGTTATGTGATAGTAAGTAGAGAAACTTTAACCTGGCGACTCGACGGCGCAGGTGGAGCGTGTTCAGGTCCAGCTGTTTCAGCATATTAGTTACGGGTGATGATGACCGATAGTGTGAGGAGATAAACCTAGCAACAATGTGCTGGATCCGCTCCACCTCCGTGATGTCCTTCATGAATATGGATTCCACACGATAGAGTAGGACTCAGGACTGGTCGGAGTAGTGAACGACATCCTTCGAGTTTGACATTTAAAGGGCATCCCTTCAATTTTCTGCGTAGAAAGCATAACTTTCGAAATGCTCTAGTATCTATATTACTAATATGTTCGAACCACTTAAAGTTATTTTTTTACTGTTATCTCTATGTATTAAACGGAGGAAACTTTGTGGATTCATTGTTTGCCAATGTGATAACTGTAGGGCAAGAGTTTTGTTTTGTTTTCAAAGTCATTAGGACTTTTTTCTTTAAATTAATTTTTATCTTCTGAAGAACGCACAAGTCCCCGAATTTACAAAGATTGCCATTCTCTACTGTCCCACATGAAGCGTTATTGATTACAATGTAAATGACGCAATGGACCTTTTCCGAGAAGCGTTCTGCGCACGCGCGAGCGCCCGATGCAAAGCGGCGGAAGTCGGCACGAATAATCGAGGAAATTAGGAAGGAGGCTGTGCATCAGCGAGTAGAGCACGTGATTGCAGCATATATATAAAAATGTTACACAAAAAAGAAAGCGGATGGAAAGAAAAACACGACGTTTAGGTGGACGCCACGGATGCCCTTCTTTAAAGTCGCGTTGTGCACGCGCCGCAGCTCAGAAAGCGATAAAAGAAACTGGTAGCGTAGCTCCCATTATCGATTGGTAGCGCAGGTAGGTCACTTCCTCGATTATTAGTTCGTGCAGCCACCGCCTGGTGCCATCGGTATGCGGAAAAGGTTCATTATTTGCAAACAATTTCAAGGTAACACAATCATCATTGCCTTTTGCAATAGTGTTTATATCAAATAAAAACAGCAAGGGTGGAAGTACAGAGCCCGTAGGCACTCCTGACAATACTGGAAGGCTAGCAGACTTAGCCCATTTACATTCTACAAACTGGGTGCGGTTCTGTAGATATACCTGTATCCAGCGAACAAGCCTATCAGAAACTCTCACCTCTAATATTTTATCAACCAGACAATCATGAGGCACACGATCAAATGGGTTATCTTGTTCTGCTAAGCGATCTTGTGGCGTCTGTAGCACCGTGAAGTTGTGCGCAAAATGTCGGTGGTCTCGAAGTCCTGTTGCTAAAACACAAATTTACTGCAATTTGTGTTCCACGCGATGGTTAGAAGCAGAACGTAAATTCCAACTCGAGATCCTTCCTGTCATCAGAGTACATTTCTCGTAACAAGTTGTATGCAGATATAACCACAGTCACAACCATATGACGAGTGTTTTTATTACGTTATTCTCATACGTTTCTAAACGTGCTACTTTGATTACTTCTAGGTAAAGTTATGGTTACCACATCGAAGCAGTTAGTGACGATTTGCACGTTTTGATGAATTTAATATTAAGGTATTTTTAAATAAAATTTGGTCATTTATACGTGAGTGGTATTCAAGCAGAATCCTGAACGTTAAGTTACATAGCATCATTATTCACTTGGTGACAACGCGCCTATCAGTCATTGTGTCGATCACAATTTCTGAGTGAACTTTTGATACTACCAATACTGTATTTGATACGGCAGGTATCACCTACGCCAGAAACAATTCGCGATAGAGTGCAGCGTATCCAATGACACTTACCCAGGTTATGTACCACTTACAACATTTTCGGCTTACTAAAGTATAAAATATATTAGCTGCTTCATCCCTTATTTGGATCCGCGTCTCCCGTCTCTTACATTTAATGATATAATAGGTGTTTTAGAAGAAGCTGCATTTGTTTCAGAATCTTCTCGTGCTCTAAATTCTTTTGTATTCGATGTTATGGGAGATGGATTGAAAAATGCAGCTAGCCTGTAGATGTTTGCTAAACATTTCTCAGTTGGAAAGCTGGTGCGTTCAAATCTGGGATATGGGCGAGGAGGAAAACTTCTTAATTGCAACCCTGGCATCTGCCATGTAGTCACCGAAATTTACTTGGAAACTAGGCAAGCAAAGTTCCCTCGCTGTTTTGGGCAGGGGTATGGATGGTACGTTATTGCTTACTTTCGATTTATAGGTAAGGTAACTTTACAAAATTTGGTGGCACACAAAGCGTTATTTTTATTATGTGAAGGAAACTATAAACTAGTTTAGGCGGGAACTCTTCTTCATTTCGATACATGATAAAGAAAATCCAGTAATTTAGGAAATTAGAAACAGCGCGAAAAAAGACGAAGACAACGAGAGAAGTGCACAGGACAAGCGCTGACTATCAACTGAAGTTTTATTAAAAACGACTCAAACAAGAAAACTCCAAACAGCCAACCAACGCCGAAACAACCAATGGCGTGTCGCTTACCATACATCAATAAATTCGATCTCTTTTTGTGCAGATAGACCGAAGGCTGGCTGACGCAGTGCCCCACGCCAGCTTTTTCGATAGCATGCGCCTCAGCACCTCTCTTTGCACTTTTGTGCGCCCCCTGCCAATGATTAAGCTATCTTGGAAGATGGGATGACACTGACAGTCTCTGCAATGTACGTATAAGTGGCCTCCTGTCATTGACCGCAGGGAATACGCATGCTCACGCATTCTCTCGTTGACGCAGCGTCCCGATTATCCTATATAAACCCGTCCGCATGACAATGTAATTTTGTAGATGACACCCACAACGGAATCCACGAACTTGTTGACATGCTTAACCGTACATGACAGCTTGCTACTGCTTGCCTGGTTTACGCGCGGGCAAAGTTGTGCTAATCTTTGAGGCGCCGAAAAAACCATTGGCATATTGAACCGGTTAGCCGCTTTTTTCAAATAATGTGAAACCTTATGCATCAATGGGACAACCTGAGGCCTTTGTTTAGGCTTTACTTTAGGTTCCCTGAGAACCGCTATTGACTTTTTCAAGAGTGTCTGAGAGACACCAAGCAAAACGGACAGAGGAAATCCTGCTCCTAAAAGTCGCTTGACCTGAGCTTCATAGCTGTCAAGCATGGCATGGTGACAGGACCTGTACGAGTGAAGCTTGGAGGCATGACGTGGCAATGTTTCGTTCGACAAGTTTAGAGTGGGCGGAATCGTATGGCAGGATTTCCTTCTTGGTTCGTGGGTTGTAGCGCCAACACACATGTTGCTCCTATTTTCTAAGTCATGAACCAACTCGCTTGCATCGCCACCTTAATACAGTAATTTAGGGAATGCCTAGAATACCTAAACGAAACGCAAAATATGGGCTCACAATTTATTGATAACAAAATTACGTGCACGAAAAACGCGTTAGTATTTATTCATAGACCATACGCAAAAGTTTTGAGGTGCTAGCAAGAGCTCGGTTGGCCACTTTGAGCACGTGCCCCTACAGCCCGCAATCAGCAGCGTAAAATATACGAAAAGTCCCAATTGTTTACATGCACGTTTTCCTAAATGGTTATCTCGAAGAGTCTTCCAATCAAAATAATATGATTCAAATATATATGACACTTATCCTGGCTAACAAGACGGACTTCTACTAGTGAACTTGCATAAATGTTAACGGTAAATTAATAATTGTTCACTAAGTGAGCTTTTATGTGGAAGTAATCATAGGTACTCGAATGTGGACTGTAACAAAATATACGTCATGGTACGTCTCAAGAAATGCAATTAAACCGTAAACAATAAAGGTTGAAGACTTCGTAATGAATGTTTTTTTAGCCACAGCTAATCAATTTATCGTACGATCTATCAGCTCATAGCATAAGAAATAAGAAAACGCTGCGGTCACATAGAGCAAGATAGAAAAAGTTTCGACTTTTGAAAACTCGAGATCAGGAAAGCAAAATAAAAGGCATAGACTACACAAATTAGTTGAGTCAATTTCTCGTGCGTTCTCTTACTGTGTTGTGTTGTTACTGCCCAGAATATTTACACTATCTAGATTTCTGAATTTCAGAATGCGATATCATAGTTTTCAGTTTACAAAGCTTAACTATGTGATAACGTTGTTTTCGCCAATAATATCAAGTTTCTAAAATGCAAGTTCAGAGTGTAATGTAGATTCTTATTAACGCCAAAATCCGCCTGTCACTTCTAGTATGATATATATGTATAATATAATATTTCACTCATTAATATATCAAGCTAGTACACCATACTAGTGATGGACGGCAAATATATAAAACCTCAGACACTAAACCTCAGCAACCCCAACATAATGCATTGTCCATGTGCTTCTCTTCTGGCACCTCTCGACATCCACGTTTTCTTTTATTTATGATTGTGCCTCTATATTTTCTACAGCAATCAATTTGCGTCCCATTTATAAGGAGTATTAAAAATAGTTGGCACAATGAATAACGCAACCTGATCCTTCGCCTCTATCCAACATATATACACCTTCACTCACCATCCCTTTCTCCGAACGCTAAAACCTTTAGTTACTTCGAAGCCAAAACCTACGAGACTATATGAACTTAGCGGGGGAAAGGAGCGGAAACACCTCAGATCCGCTTCCTCAACCGGTTCTCATCAAACACGCCACCGTAAGACAAACAGGGGAAGTTCCCCCGACAGGAGCACACTTGGGCGGTTGCCAGTCTCCTCTCCTCGCTCTTTTGTGTTTCGAAGACTTCCAGGATTAATTTATGGACGTCGCCCACTGGCATCCGGGGACAAACGTTGTGACCATGGTAGGTGCGGGGACTCCCTTAATGAAGGCACGGCGACCATTAAGGGAACGCCGGAGTCTTCGGAGGTCGACGAAGGAGGGGCAAGAGGGCTTGCTAATCGTTATGGACCGCGCAGAACGTGGGATGCAGGACTGACGCCATCAACCAGGGACTTGAAAAGACGGCTCGCTCTAAGGATTACCTAGAGCGCGCGGGACAAGGGTTGCACGCTCGCTACCTTGGCGTGTGGGAAGAAAAGGAAGAAAGGAGGTTGTCGAAATCGATGAACTGCCCCAGTAGTGCCAAAACGTTCGAGAGACGGCCATATTGGCATAAAACAAACAGTGTGACCTGATGCTGTCATGACACTGGTAGCGTCGTGGGGTGGTGGTGGTTTGTTACTGCTTGAAGTGTTCGAAAACGTGGCGGGAGACGGCGCAGTTTTGCAAAGAATGGCGGCGACTTCTGGTTAATGCTGCACGCCCATAGAAACACGCTGCAGCCTCAGCCGTGCGCGTGACCGAGTTAGCAGCGCACATGGTTGCCACGTGAAGGCACTGGGTTCGAACCCTACCGGCCTAGTTTTCCATTTTACCTTTGTTGCCCCGGAACTTTCCAGTAAAAGCTCGCAACTTGCAGCGTGTTCTTCAATACGTAGAATGTTCTCGGCAACACAAATTGTGTCAAAGAAGCTTAGGCTGTCAGCATCAGTAAGTTGTCCTTTTGCGGCCGGCGCAGGATGCACGGTACCTTGTCCTATTTTTGAGCAAATATGTTGATTTTTTAAGTACTGACTTACAGTTTCTACACCCTTCTATACTTGTTTTGTTTTGTTTGCGATAATATTGAGACGAACGAAATGAAAGCATCAGTGACGGTGTTGAGAGTCTCTTCAAATCCTTGAAGCTTTTATAATTCACACTTTTTTGTTTTATGACGTAGAAGTAACTTAAGGGCTTCCAGTTGATGAAACACCTTGGTTAAGTTTCTAGTTTTGAATTTGCTGAAGATGCTTCTTAGTAATACCTAAACTGCAACGGGTTAACTTTGGTCGAAGGCACGGAATACGAGAGGGTATTTTTCATCCAATCTGAGGATATACCGACAAGCTGGGTTCGCAGAATTGTTTTGCTCAAGATGAAGTATCTCCTAAAAAGTGTTCAGATAGTTCAGTACGTATAGTGTAAAACAGTAAAACGAACCTGCTGATCCTTCCTTTGGCGGCGAGGCATTCTGCACAACATGAAGGCTTAGGACACATATATTGAAAAAGTTCAAAACAGAGAAGTAAACCTCAACATATACGCACGCCAGAATGCTCTTACATTTTTAAACAAAACAAAAAACCAAACAAGAAGCGCTTAGTTTAAAGTAATTTTACCTTTTTTTTAGGTCTCGCACTGGACTAACATAATCAAATACGTTTCCAACTTGTAGTAGCACAATTATAGTTCTACTCATTTCGTTTCTGAAGAGACGACATGCGCAAGGTTATCCTAAATGCGAACAAAAAATGAGAACACCAGAAATAAAAATTTGGCGATGTAAACAAAAAGTAACAAGAAATAAAATCGAAAAAGAATGCTATTTTTTTCTTAATGCGAGACAGCACGAGACGGATGCATGAACGCGTCGCCGCCTTCCATTCACGGGTCATCGGGTTGCCAACCGTTGCGGGACTTTTTCTACGCCGAGCCAGGTGTCGCCCGAACGGAGCCTCATCTGTCTCTTCGACGGGGCTCCTCAAATTAACGACGATTCTCCGGAATTCCCTAAAAGATTCCTCCCGCTCTCCCGACCGGCGCCAGTTCCTCCCCATTTCGAGAATGAGACTCCCATTTACATACGCGCCGCCGTCGGCCAGTAGGCTCGACCAATTTCGGGAGGCGCATTCGACTTGAATGGCATTCTTTCGAAGCTTTGGGCGGAAATCGGCATGCAGGGGTTTCTTATAAACTCAAGAAAGTTTCTTTGTGGTAACAAATGTCTATTCTTCAGTTATTACCAAATAAGGGGATTCCTCGGTGTTGCGAAATATACGTTCATGAAATCCGCACCCGAAGACGCGAGTGGAGAAGAATGCTTTGTTAAAATAAAATACGGGAAGCAAAACAACTAGACGAAGAGAAGGAACAACTCACAAACAGGCGCTCACTCACAACTCAAAGATGTAATTGAAGGATAAAAAAAAGCGCCTGTTTGTTTTGTGTTCCTCTTTTTTGTAAAACTTTTGAGCGCTGTCTTTTGTTTTCTTGTTAGCAATGAACAGTTAGCCCAGCTTACCACCTTACTAATCTTTTTATTGGGTGTCGATGCGCAATACATTGACTCCGTTGCGTCGAAACTTGTGAATGCTCCGACCCATCTAAGCACATTGCGCCAACCACAAAGCTAGCGTGGGATTTTGGTGCTTGTCCTTAGTCGCTCAAGTGCAAATGCAGGCTTGACCATCCGTACTTGTTGGCATTAGTCGTAAAGCTTGTGCGTGCGAAAGCATTGTTGTAAAAATCATTGCTACAAAAAAAGAGGTATGCGCAAATTATATTGGTGATATATCAGGCCCGTACTCGTGTCGAGCTATTGCGCGCTTGCGAATACAAGGAGCTAGGAATTGCTAACTTTTTTGTGACATTGTCGAAATCGAGAAGAAACAGGAGATTCTTTCTGACGCCTGTCTTCTACAGGTCCGAAGTAATTTGTCTTCCACGTGAAGCAGTGCCTTAGGCAATCACACTTTGTGCGAGAAAGGTTTATACTTTGTCTCATCCTACGATGGATTAAAGGCCAAAATCACGGGCCGCCAGGTTCAATCACTTTCTACGCTAAACTATGACATGCTTAACATTGATTAGGGGTGGACGAATATTGCTCCGAATCAAAAAGCGCTGAATCGTTCCTAAAGTTTTGACACTGCAAGTTACCTGTATGTCGTGGTTTTCTTTGCAATGTAAATTAATTAGTCACTTAAGTACTTAAATATTATTTGGTTGAAGAAATTTTAACGCGTCGCCTTCTTCGCTGGTAATTTGTAATGAAATACAATGTTCTCTCCAAAGTTCGACTTATCCGGCTTATGTTTTTCTGCAACCGAACTGTTCTATTTGTTAGCACCCTTGAAGCTGCCGATGTGGCTGTCTCACTCCACTGCCATTGTTTTCTTTATTCCATATTTGCACAAACAAGCCTGTCATATTAAGAAGTTTTCACGCAGACAATCAAAAGTTGCCCTTCTCAAATTTCAAGCACATTTTTCTTTAAGTCCAGGGGCCAGCCCGCACCGATTCAAATAACCTTTATTTGACCTACAGTTCCCAGACCCTAGCTTTAATAGAGAGTCTCAGGGAACCGTTCTTGCACACCCCATACAAAAATGTCCTATGGTCGGCTATAAAAAATCTTTGTATGGTCGGCTTGAGCTATTTGGCACTATTAGCTAAAAAATCCTCTATGGCAGTCTTTAGCATTTTTTATGGTCGTCTTTATAGGTCTCTTTAGCTTTGTCTATGGCCCTATCACTGTCCAGCCATAGCGCTCTTTAGCTTTTCTAAAGGGTGGCTCTCTATAGCCAGCATGCTATAGCTGCCTATGGCTTGTCCTTTGGTGTCTTTAGCCATTCATATGGTCTGCTAAAGAAGGCTGTATGGGTTTTCCTATAACTCTCTTTAGCCAGCACACTCTAAAAACATTTGCTTTCCAAGTTCCCCGACGTTTCAACGCTACATGGTAGATGCACATACACCACTGAACACACAAAATACACAGAACACAAGCAGAACAATCCCCCACACAACATCAACAAAGCAGCGACACCGGACCCCCACCCCTCTCTACGTACGCCAAGTTCGCACTACCACTACATAAGGCTTATTTTTGAATCCGACTTGGCCGGTGACTGCCGTCATTTGTCGCATAAACATGGAGAGGCGGATCAAATATTACTCGTACTTAATACATTATTTGTGTTGTCTCTTGGAATAGCCCCATCTATTAATCAACACCCTGAAAAAAGCAAGTGTAGATTATTAGGCTAATTCACTAAAATATAATAATTATATTTTTAATAAGTTTGATGTATCATGTTGACAATGCAGTGATGAAATGCAGTACACTGGTGCTGAAGATTGCAATCAAGCTATTGCTTGATTGCAGTGTTCGGTGCCAGTGTATCTATTTTCACTTTTGGGGTTAATAATTAATTTTAATTGTTGCGTAAGTATTTCAATGAATTTTTCAAGCAAACAATATTACTTGTTTTCACGACTCCGTGCAACAGCAGAGAACATATTTTGGGTCATGCTTTGTCACCGGTATTACATAAATTTAGTATTGCTTTAATTTTCTAACCTTGAGCGTTTTTCCTAAAAAAGTAAGTGCCGGTAGTGATTTTCTATAGGCGTGTAGATAAAATTTATTGGTTCCTAGTTTTTAGACCCGGGGCCATAGAATTTTCAGTAGGGGAGAAAAGAACATTTATTGGTTCCCAGTCTTTACACACGGGCCATATAATTTTCTATAGGCGGGTAAAAAAATGTTATTGCTTCCCAGTCTTTAGACTCAGGGCCCTAAATTTTTCTATAGGCGGGTAAAGAAAATTTATTGGTTCCCAATCTTTAGACCTGCGGCCATAGAAATTTCTATAGGCGGGTGAAGAAAATTTATTGGTTCCCAGTCTTTAGACACAGGACCATAGATTTTTTTATAGCCGGCTGTAGCTGTATTTATGGATTTCTAGGGCCGACCATAGAGGGCCATAGGGAGGGATAGCCTGCCATATAATTTTCCATAGACGACCATAGACCATTTTCGTATGGGATCCTATACGGTACGATGGGCCCTCCGGTACGAACAGCGCATGATGCGAGTCTATCTGCTCAACCACATCCGCAGTTCGTACCGAAGGACCCATCGTTCCGTATGGGATCTGCAGAAACGGTTGCCTAAAGCTCTCTATTATCTTAACTCCGTTAAAGATTGGAACTCCGATTTTGCATTTGGTACGAGCCTCCGTAAATTCAATAAAAATTCCAAATGTCACAGTTCCTTCTAAAAATGCTAATCGTCGATCCAAAAAAAGCACAAAAAACTGCGGGTTCAAAAATGTTGTGCCATTGAAAAATCACTTGCACCCATGCTTACGATACCGTATACATATGCACACAAGCCCATAGACGCGAAACAAAACAAAGCATTATATATACATACAAGCAGAAAGAAACAAACAAAAGCATTAAGAAGTCGCCTTGGCCTGATATTACTTTTGTGCGCGTAAACCTGGATCTGGATGAGCATCGTACCGGCGTGCGGTCGTGTATCACTACTGCGTGGTGCACGTTAAAGACCCCAGACTAGCGGTTGTACTGCACTGGCTAAATTGCTCATCTACAGCGAGTGACTCGTCGCAACTTTAAATGGCTGACCAACTACACGCTGTATAAATATCCCCACAACCCAATTTTTTTTTGCGCGTAAACCAGGATTCGGCAGCGCGATTCACCTTCTCCACTTTTCGCACGGATTCAATATCGAACGCGGGGCGAGCTTCGCGGTCGACGCGAGGGAGACGCGAAGCCCGAAGAAGCTGGACCTGCTCTCGAGCTCCGACGCCGGGTCCGAACCCCTCGCTGTCTCCTCCATCTGTTACGTGCCATCTTGAACCGCGACCCCTTCCACGCCTCCCCACCTCCTACTGTTTGTGCACCGATCGCTTGGCAGGGGTCACTGCTCACTCGTGGAGCTAATAGCGTTGCTTCGCCTGTTCCTTCTTTTTTTCTTTTTTCATCCGGTTTTTTTGGGGGGTTGTTGTCTGGACTCCGGCAGCGGTTCGGGAAACCGCGCTCTTGGAAACAATTTTGTTTTGAGGTGATCCTTTCCAAACCCCTTCCTTGGTTCGCGCAAGTTACTTGGCCCAGATAGTCCGGCTAACACGGCTCGCATGCGTGGACGCTGCGTGTATACACAGCGGCAGGCGCGAGACAATCATCCGCGCCGAGAAGGGCCTACCGTCTTAATTTTGGTTAGTGTGCTGGAGCTGACAAAAACAAACTTTCTAAGCATTAGGCATTTTAAACTTCTAGTGCGATTTTATGTGGTGTTTATTACAATCGACGTCAATTTTTGTTTTACTTTACGAATAAAGAACCGTCGGAAATGTGACACGAAATGGTGCATTTGTTTTTAAATGATTCTTAAGTGTTTATATTACACACCTTATAAATAATAAAATACGCTTTAAATCAACTGCTACATCATGTGGTGCGCCAGGAACGTTTGGACAAGACAAGAAGTTACGATATTTACGTGTCTTGTTGAGTAGTAGAACGTTCAATGGCCTTACACGGGCTGGTCAAAAGGATCTTTTATTTTCGCTTCCTTTTAAAGCGCAGCTCTTAGGCGCCTGTTTCCGGCTATTTTCGCTCCTTTTAAAGCGCAACTTTTAGGCGCCCGTTTCCGGCTCGAGCGGCGTCGCCGTCGGCGTAACCGCGCGTTTCATGCAACTCAGGTTGCATGCGACCTGAGTTGCATGCAACGCGCGGTTACGCCGACGGCGACGCCGCTCGAGCCGGAAACGGGCGCCTAAGAGCTGCGCTTTAAAAAGGAAGCGAAAATAAAAGATCCTTTTTGACCAGCCCGCGTAAGGCCATTGAACGTTCTACTACTCAACAAGACACGTAAATATCGTAACTTCTTGTCTTGTCCAAACGTTCCTGGCGCACCACATGATGTAGCAGTTGATTTAAAGCGTATTTTATTATTTATAAGCAACCCTCCGGAGTCGCTGGGTTGCATGCAACATGGCGACGCCCCCGAGGTCACGTGACCCCCTAGGTCACGTGTAGCCCCGAGGTCACGTGACTCCCCCAGGTCACGTGACCTCCCTCCTCGAGGTCACGTGACCCCCGTGAGGGGAGGAGGAGAAAGAAGGGCTATACCCTCCGCTCAGTACCCTTCCCTCCTCCTCCTCAAGAGCTGCGCTCCAATTCGGCGTTACAGGGAGTTGTAAACAGCTTTCATTTTTTTTTCGTTCTCTTTTTTTATATATCTCCAACTTTCTTGTTAGAGCGCAGCTCTTAGGCGCCCGTTTCCGGTTTGAGCGGCGTCGACGTCGCCGTCGGCGTAACCGCGCGGTGCATGATGGGTAAATTTCCCCGCTAAATTTAACGGAAAATTTTCCCCGCTAAATCTAGCGGAAAAATTTTCCCGCAAAATCGACCGGAAAAATTTCCCGCTTAATTTAGCAGAAAATTTCCCCCGTTAAATTTAGCGAAAACATTTTCCCGCTAAGTCTAGCGGAAAATTTTCCCCGATAGATTTAGCGGGAAATTTTCTCCCACCCCCCCCCCCTCGAGGTCACGTGACCCCCAGGCTTCGTAACCCCTCCCCCCCCTGCCGGGGCCTTCCCCTCCTCCTCAAGAGCTGCGCTCTAATTCGGCGTTACAGGGAGTTGTAAACGGCTTTTTTAGATGCGGAGCATCTCTTGCTCGGGTGTATGTCCCACGGCGTCGGCGTCGGCGTCGTCCGCACTCACACTACGTATGCGCAACTCTCACTCCTTCCCTCTCTCCAACAGCTGCGCGGTACTCTCTCCGCTCTCTCTCTACCAGCTGCGTGCGCTTCGCGTGCGTTCGCTTGTACTCACACCGCGCTCGCATGCGCAACTCTCCTCCTCTAGTCTCCTCTCCTTCAAGTGTGAATATAAGCAGCGGTAGCGCGCTGCGCGCGTTCCCCCGGAGGAGTGAAAGGAGGATGGTTTTGGGCGCGCGGGTCGCAGCGCCACGCCAGGGCTTTCAGCCTGGTTCACACTTGCGGTTCGACGGGCGAATCTGCAAGAATTCGGCCGCCGGGCGTAGCGTCCGCTGTGCATTGCCGCGGCTGATTCCGCTTCAGCGGCCGCGGATTAGCTGTAAGTGTGAACCAGGTCTTCCAGTGGGGTGGGTTTTCCCCGCAACTCTGCGGCTGTCGTCTGCTAGCGTTTCTCGGCCGCTCGCGTCCGCCGCAGCCCAAATCCGGCCGGCCAAAATAAATCAGTCAAGAAGGGAATAAATTAATTACGATCCGCGATGCTCCGCATCACCCCATGGTTCCCCTCGGAAGATGGTGTAATTTTTTTTGTCTGTTTCCTGGAATGAAAGCAAAGAGCGGCGATGAAATGCAGCTAAGCATATAAATGCAATAGCAAAAGAAGAACGTAGTGTCATACAATATGCGCGAACGGTATTAAATTTTAAAAAATGTGCATAACCACAATAAAAAAGCAATATGGAGCAGCAAACGTTGATTCGTATCATACTGCTTATATATTAACTTATGACTTAAAACCACAAACATCAGTGTTGCGTGGCGAGAAGAAAAAACTTTGCTTTTTTGGTGAACCTCACTATCTTGGGGAATACCACTTCCTTATAAACATAGTATTTGTGGCCACTTGGCGGCACTGAAGCTTACGCAAGCTAGCGACGGTTGTTGTGTGTTACTCTGCTAAAGCAAGACTCTTACGACGAACGGCAAGTGAACTGCTGTCACTTATAATAACAAAAGCGTCTTAAAAGAATATCTGAAGTTTCAATCCAAACTTGTCATTTTAAAGTGACAGACTCCAACTTCAAGTCAAAGTTGGAGCCTATCAAGTTCAGGCCCTGAGTACGAACACGAGCGGAACTCTGCAGCGCAAACAACTCGCTCCGAGCAGAACGTTTTGCCTCGTGAAAAGACGTAGGTACGCATACACATACAATTATGCACGTATCTTACCAAGTCGTGCCGCGATGATGCACCAGTTCTTTTGGTTTGACTGCAGCGACTTTGCTCGATATACGAAGAAATCAGTAGTTGGGAGCAGGCCGCGGTATTCTGTACATTCTGACGATACGCATGACCGTTTTCATTTAAACTCGAGGGAACTTGAGACCTACTATAATCAATGACAGGGTAAGAATTGCTGGGTGTTTCAGATGTCTGAACTCCAAGACGCGCTCATCGCCTTCCGACATGCACGCTTTGACAGCGTGTGCGCGCTCGAAGGTTTCGAGATGTTCTGTCAGAGGGGCAAATATTGCCCTGAAGGCCTGACAACAATTCTTTGCACTTCTCAGCTTAATTGTTAGTGACCACTCTAGAAAAGGGCTTTCGGCCAGTGTCATTTTCAGCGTTTGTGTGTATGAATCGTGATTTACTCGCTTTTCGAGGCGACAAACTTGAATGTGCTAGGCTGTGGGGATCGCACACTGGGTTCTGGATTGGTGAACATTTGAATAGTTGATAGTCAAACGCGCGCGAGGGCTTCTTTCCCGTGGAAGATAATCTTTGGGGCCGGACTCGCAAATTGTGTAAAATCGAAAGAAAAATTTGGGAGGTTAACTCCTAATATTGCGAAAATATCTTCGTGATACGCGGTTTAACATGCGTACATGCATGTCCGGCGTGCACAACGAAGTGATTTAGGAAGGCAGGAAGTTCGGATTTGTTTGTATCGGTTCAAGCGGTATTACAGACACACCGTTCTTCTTAACGCAAAACTAGAACTGCAACTGGCAGTAGCGTGCCGAAGAAAATGGTAGTCGTTCATGTGCGATGAATATGCGGAGCGCAACTTCGTCTGCTTCTTGCACAGGGATTCGGATGATGTCAGAATGCCCAGCTCTTATTGGCTGATTTAAAGAATAGGGGGTAGACCTGAAGGCATCTAGCATTGAGGTCTGCGCACCATCTTTTCAGTCAAAGCCAATCAGAGCTCGGCGTCATTTCGACGATACCGCAACTACTGCGCAAGAAGCAGATGACTTGTTGTGGGTATAATCACAACGGTGGCCATCTGTTCTTGACGCCTTATATGCTATAATAAATTGATAATTTTTATAGTCGTACGGAATCGCGTTGATATCCAGGAGGCATCGCAAGTTAAATTATTGCCGTAGTTGTTTTAGTGTAAAGGTATCAACCAGGGTGTCGAACCGGAACCGAACCGAAAACCGGAACAGAACCGTTATTTTTAGCCGAACCGGAACTGAACCGAACCGAAATCTTCGCCGCCATCTTGGAACTGAACCGGAACCGAACCGAAAAAAATATAACGGTAACCGGTTCAAAACGGTTCAAGGTAATTTATTTCTATTTTCTGTTAGTCTCACAAAATGAACAGATAAGAATAAAACATTGGCGGCTGTATATTTCTATCTATTGATCAAATCGTCATATACAGAATTGCAATGTATGGTAAATTGTGGGTTTTCGTGGCGCTTTTAGTATTGGCACTATGATTAACCATGTGTCACGTTGTCACGTGACGTCATGGTGTCAAAACATGTTGTCAAGTAAGATGTCACGTGACACCGTGACGTCACGTGACTCACTGCGTCAACTCGATTTAATTTGAGAAAGTCACTAGATGTATTAACCTTGTTGACAGCGTGACGTAACATGACATCACTATTTTGCACCGAGAGTCACGTGACACCGTGACGTAAGCGATTTTCATAACCCCTAGTCGAGTGCTCGGGTTCATGACAATCAGCATCGCCAAACATTCCGGTAAAGGTTCATGTCAATTAAATATGATAATAGCCCCAACTCTAACAATATTTGAAGCTCAGCCCAAGCTTTGCTTTACAAACCCTAGCGCAGTACATCTCAAATGGGGTCCGCGGACCCTTTGGGGTCCGCGAAGGCATTCTAGGGGTCACCGAAGCTCTCCCTTATCAGTCAATCCTAGCAATAAAAGTTATTTTCTTTTTTTCAAATTGAGAAGAAAAGTTCTAATTTTCGGCTCAATTTTTTCGTGTGTATGTCAATGAAAGAGGTCTACTTCACACAGCCCCTAGTTATATCCATTTAGTAAATCATTATCATAATTAACCTATACCTTTACCTTCCCCTGACTACGAACAAAGTCCTCCATCATCTCCACCGACCTACAAGGGGTCCGCGAAATATCAACGGTTGAGAACCACTGCCCTAGGGCATGACTATGATGAACACTGACGGTATATAATTAGCGTCAGATCACGTGGCCGCTTGTTCAAATTGCGAGTTGAGGAAGGGATCGACAGTTGTCTTTCTCCTTTATTTTTTCTGCATCTGCTATTGCGCGGAAGGGAAAACTAATGGATGTTTTCACAAGCTATCATCGTCAGGGGTTATTTCTTAACAGTATTCATTGAAAATACAAACAAAATGTTGCAAGACCAATTTTACATCATTGAGGCACCCAAACATGTTTTCGTTGTTGCTGAACTGCATCCGAAAGATGTTCCCGAAAATAGAAGTATTGAAATGACTAAATGCGACTTATTAATATGACGTTACATAAAGCTCTATGTGTCTATGGAAGGAATACCTAAAAGAAAGATTTTAGTGACCTCAAAGGGACATCCGAACGTTGGCAGTCGCTGCCAATCTCACACCAGCGTCGTTCTCAAGTTATTGCCCAAGTTTCGACCCCTCTGTATTTTGCTTAAAGGTAGCTATAAAAAGATTTTTATACATCACTAAATACTACTCAGGATCACTCCTTAACGTTAATACCTGATTGAACTTGACTTTGCTCTTTTTTCTAGGCAATGGCAGTCGCCAAAAAATTAGAAAAATATGAGCATCGTTCATCCCCTCAACTCGGATCAAGAAGCGGCCACGTGGCCTGCTGCCTATCTTATGCCGCCAACGTTAATCATACCCCGCGCTCGGGTTAAAAAAGAAAGAAAACGCGTTCTGAGCTCCAGGCATTGTTAGAGTTCGGCTATTCTCATCACCGCAGTGATTGGACACGAGCCACTACCCAAGTGTCCGCCGAGGCATTGATTGTTACGAGCCGATGTACAGTGCTCACGCAGTTCTCCTGTCCAATCCATGAGCCGCGCTCGACTGTCGTCAGGCGGGTGGTTTTGATCCCACAATTACGACATCCATCTTTGCGAAGGCAAGACTAAAAGAAATAGTCTAATTTTATCCTCGCAATTTCACTGCGACAAAGAAGCTTCTGAATCAGTGGTGGCCTGTCACCTATGCGAGCATAATTGGGCCAGACTAGGATTAGTACTCCTCGGAAAGGTCACGAACTTTCCAACTTGATATCGTTTTATGACCCTTTTAATCTTCACGGGGTGAAAAATAACAGCAATAGAGGGTTGCTGTTAACAAGTGACAACTAAAATTGTCGAATTAGCACACAGAAACGGAGGAGGCAATTCCTCAGGAACACTTTCAGCCTTTCCACTCTGGGGAAGATGGAAGACCAGCAGAAGCTGTACTATGGTGGGAATGAAGTAATGGCCGGCCGCAAGTCGGCAAGCCAGAGTGGAAAGGCTGGGAGGTTGCCGCCATCTATGCGATGGCAACAGACAACGGCGCCGGTTGTCTGGTTGCCGTCGTCGCTTATACATGGCGGTAGCTGTCCAGAGTTTAGTGTCATCATTTGGTTGCTGACGGACACGATACTGGGGAAACTAGCCCTTAACAGCTTCACTGTAAAAAAAAGTGTGTGTGTGTGCGCGTGTGGGGGGGGGAGGCGGGGGGGTTAGTTTTAAAAACATACTGTGTTGTAAAGGTTCCTCTTCCCCGCATCTTTGGCACAGACCAAAAAACGTGGCCCCGGAAACTACTTTGTTTGCAAAAACGCTCTTGCCAAGAAGCACGTTTTTGTCGTGCCAGACGCTCGCGCCGTTCCTCACGACGATGCACTAAGAGCAATTATTGGCGACGTGCGCGACCGAAAGCGTCACTGTGGTCGGCCTTCCACGATTGGCCGAACGCTGACTATGACGCCAGAAAGGGATTTATCCTCGACGGAAATAAGAGGAATGAAGGAACTTTCATTTTGACGGTGTTGGCAGTGTTCCTTTGAGAGCGCAATGATTTCAAGCTTCCACCATGCTATTTACAAACACCATCGAACTTGTTGCTCGCAATGTAATGACGTCACAAGGGGGAACCATAGGAGGGCGCCACCAAAAACATCTCGCCGCTAATACGTGCCTTTCAAATACTTGGCTTTCACTGAGCTTGAACCTCTTGCAGCGTGCATTTTGCACCATCGAATTTGAATTTTCTCAGCAAGAAGAAATCACAGTGACCACCAGCCTCTATACTCTGTTTCACCTTATGATGTACCGCATGCAAGGCTACAAGCGTGAGCTCCTTGCTCTGGGGCACATCTCGGCGGTGCAAGCTCTCGTGACTTAAGAGCGGCTGCCAGCGCTATGAGCTCGCGCTTCTACCCTTGTCTGCGGTACAACATAAGGTGAAACGAAGTATAGTGTCATGCACTAGAGGCTCACGTGCATACCATGTTAAACAGTTCAGTTTTCTGGTGAAATGTGATGTTCGAAACACTAGCAATAGATGTCCTAATTGTAAAGTTGTGCAGTATTTATAGCAGTCTCGCGATGATATATGGCAGCCTAGAGAAATGTTAGAGCGCATGACTATTCAAGCATAGTGTTGTAAAGTGAGGGCCCCAAAAAAGTGCAGGTGAAACCGAATATAACATCAGCCTCCCGAGGCAGTATTTCACGAAGTTTTGAGCTCATGCAAGCTGATGAAATGTGATTTATACTAAGATTTTAAGAATCTTTGTATGTCCTTCGTGCTATTTATGTAAAATTATGAATTTCATTGCGTGCATCTTTACGCATTTCTTTATGCAGTAATGCGTTCTATAAGGGATTATTTGGAAAAATAATATTAATTATCTCTCACTTTTTGAACATTTCGTGTATTTGACTTCCAACCTATCATGTGAGCACAGAGTCCTTTTTGGCGTACCGTGCAACCCGGTGTTTCACACTGCCAATCAGCAAACAGAAAAACATGTTTACGCAGACTCCACAGCTCGCGTAGTTTCGAGTATCGTCCTTCCGCGTCGGTCTCAAGCGGTTATGTGAACTTTATAAAGAAAAATTTATTGATTATGTATAAAAATATATTTAATTACTAACTAAATATTTGACAACATAAATAAAGGGCCGACATCCATAAAGCAATGCCCCCAAATTACCTGAAAGGCGTTCTGCCAATCTTTTCCGTCCTTTTTATCCCCGACAGGCACGTTGTAAGCGATATGGGACAGCCTTACTCACATTTGTGATTTTGAAGCTAATTTAAATAACTATTTTGGGAGAAACCAGCTGAACGAACCAACCGTACAAATGAGAGGAATGAGAGACGCATTCAACCGCTGGATCTCTCGTTCTCCTCTCATTTTGGACGGTTGGTTTGTTCAGCTGGTTTCTCCTGAAATATGTTTAACCAACATGCTCAACTCTTTCCCGTGGTTAAATAACTGTCTTCCTCACTCATGTAACTTCTGAAACATATAGAAGTCTGTTATTGCCTGTTTTATGTGGTGAACATTACTTTTATGTGTTTGTGGGCTGGACAAAAACAAAGTAAACAGGGGCGCGCGGTGGAACTATGACGATCACGCACGCAAACCGTCAGAAAGTGTCCAATTAAGTAGCTGCCATGTCGAGTAAAACGTGAAGCAGTACTTTGTGTTTCCTAACAAAAAATAACCTCGGAGGACGCGTAAGCGTCGCCTTTAAAAGTGGAACGCGATAGCGTTAGTGGGCCTCGTTTGCATCGCATTCTCATTTGCCGCGCAGGCGCGTGCCTCACGTGACCTAGTCAAAAGCGTCTGACTCGCAACCGAAGGGTCGTAGGTTCGAATCCCGCCTAAAATTCTTATTTTTTTTTCTTTAAGGCAAAGGAATTACTTTAAATGTGAAATCATTTGAGACATACGGCGACCTTTACTTCGCATTACATGTCATGTTTTAATCACTCTCATTCCACGCGTGATGTCACGTTTCACGTGAGCATTGTGAGTTGTTTGAAATTCTTGCGCGAGGGCATGTAGCTCTGACGTCATGACGCTATCGCCCAATCAAGATTTTCCAGTCACGCCACCGACATTGGCTTTTCTGCGATATGAGCTCCTTAATTCTATCGGGTTAAAATCATCAATTAGCAAGGGTGATGCTCATTTGCAAATTAAATTGACCGGCATCTTGTCAAGAACAAACCTCAACAGCCAGGCTATGCCAGCGTATCATGTATAAGAAAATGTTCACTTGGGCAAGCGCTATATTGGGCCAGATTCTATCTGAGTGTCGAAGGTGCGTATAGATTAGAGTGAACAATTGCGATTACTCCTTGCTGCATGAGTAGTTGCATGCATGCAGTGCTGAGTGTAAACAATGTTTGGTTAGAACCACAAGCATTTTGATTGCCGCTCGGTGTTTCTATACAAAATAGACTGAAAGGAATTATCCTAAAACTTTTGTGACATTTTGAAAATTTCATTGCGTTTAGCTCAGTTGTGTCGTCACCTTATACATATATATTGTGAAGCGTATTTCGTAAACCATATTTCATGATATATATGGCCACGAGGTGCTCATTTCATAGTTCTGTGTGAAGTAACTAATTCCTTAGTTCAAGGACACAATCACGATTTCACTTTTAATACTGCGACACAAAGTTGTACCAATCTCGGGTATTTTAGGCGACCTACCACACTTCGCAACAACATTTTATACCGTGTAAATAGATCAGCTTGAACTTTAAAATTTTACTTAAACACGAAGAAAGGACAAGAAAATACAGTATAGTTCTAAACTTGAAGCTGATCTAATTACAGGTATGTACCAACAAGCTCAACTCTTTACTCTTGTACTTAAACATTTTGATTCAGGTAAAATATATGTTACTGGTAAACAAAAGGATCTTGAGTGGTGTGAACACGAAGTTGTGTACGTTAATGTAGATTTCCTTCTACTCTTGCATCAAAATTAAATAACTGAATTTCAAATTTTTAGTACCTAAAAACAAAAGTAAATTTCACAGACGATCGAAGAAACTATATAGTTAATCGTCTCATGGCGTAAATAGTGAACATTGCCAGAACAACGCGGAAAATATATTCTCAATTTAGCGGTTCAAACCGGTTCGAACCGGTTCAAACCGGTTTGAACCGTTATTTTTTGCTCGCCGGAACTGAACCAGAACCGAACCGAAAGCCGTGAACCCGAACCGGAACCGAACCGATAAAAATTTCGGTTCGACACTCTGGTATCAACATTATTTTACTGATATATGAGGCCTCCTGGTTACTTAAAACGAGTTGCACTTGCATAACTTGCGTTGTTATACTAGATGTCAAAATCTTGTTTCACAACCTTGCTATCGACCGCTTCGACACAATTCATCGCAAAAAAAAAAACTCAAACAAGGAAAATGAATTGTTCAATCCAACTGCGAACGAAAAACGAAACCTGTATTTTGAAATTTCCTTCCCCAGAGGGAAGATATATAATGAGGTCGCTCTTGCGATACTTCCCAAAAACTGTCTTCTTACTGCTCCATAAAAAAAAAAAGAAATCCGAGGTGACAAAGATGCGAAGTACAATGAATAACGTGTGCTAAGAATCCGCAATAAGAAAATGGCAACGAAGGATCAAGTTTATTTTTTATGTACTCGAAGCCATCATTGTAAAAAACAAATTCACGTGAACCGAATGCAAATTTGGGGGATTATTAAGGGAAAGGCGAGGTTTGTCCTTACTCTTCCTTCGCTCTCTCGAACTCCCATTGTGGTTCCACCTAATTATGCGGCAGCCTCGGGCAGCGAAAGGCTTATTTTGTTCTCCCTCCGGAAAGGTGCTGGTGCGGTGAAAAAGCAGACGTCTGCTTCGGGCGGATCTGGCTCTTGCGATGTTGCTCAAGCCCGCCTCTTTTAAGAACCGTACGCGCAGACTCCAGCAATACGGACAAGAAACGGAGAAAGAGGAGGAGATGAGAGCGTGCGGTGATGTCAGAGTACCGATTTTTAAATTGAATGATAAGGGGCTAGACGTAAAGGCTATAGCTGCCTCTGTATCTACCCACCGCCTTTCTCCAGAGCGAACAAGTGCGTCATCCTTTCCTCGCGCAGTGTCTTGTGTTCAAACGCCGAACGCCGGAAGCCGGCATCTGAACGCGTTCCAACAGTGAGTACAGACAAAGGTAGCTAGCTTATCGCGCGTCTTTCCTCTGAATCTGAACTCGGGGCACTGACGCTCCTCTCATCTCCTTTTCTCCCGGAGTTTGGAGTAGCGGCAGCGGGCTGACTTTTGTGTCAGCCCGCTGCGCTGCCGCTGCCACGGATGAAGTCGAGGAGGTGATGAAGAATGAACTGGAATGAAGGTTTAATCGGCGAACTTGCGTCAGAAACAAAACAAACTACAAACGTTGAGTAATCGGCAGCGAGCGTCGATTGTGGCGGCAACCAGCGACGGTGCGTCGGCGAGACAGCTGGCTAGCGCCAAAGTGAGTCAGTGAATCAGCCGAGAACACCGCGCTATGTTCATTGTCTACTAAATTCGTCATCTCGAAGATTCGACCTAGAACGCTCGAACGTTAGCTTGGGCGAGACTGAGTACGCAATGTATTTCTGGCTTCCTTATCTTTTACACTAGGGTAATAATAAACAGGAAACTTCTAGATGCACGAAGAAGCGTATCTGGTCAGTCATGCACGCGGCAATATTGTACAATATTCAAAGCCTTTTGGAGCACAGGCGCCGCTGTACAGAAAGTTTCCGAGCAGCGAGAACCGTGTTTCTCGGCCCGGGTAAATAAATAAAATACGCATTGTAAAAGTTCAAACCCGCGAGAATGGGATGCTAACGGTTGTGATAGAACGCAAAAGAGTGAGGACATGACGACATCCAGATCATATTATAATTGAGAAAAACGAAATATATCTAGGATGTCCCAAGTCACCAGGCTCGATCTAAAATGGACCGTAAAAATCGACGCCTGCACGTAGCCATCTAAATTTTCGTCAAAGGTGTAATTCACAGGTCGTTTTTTTTTTTTTTTGTAAAATTTCAAAGCGTAGCTTTCTTCTGTAAAAAATAAGGTCAAGAAACTTGCCGGGGTCTATGGCGGGCAGCAACGCGGACGACAGGGTTCCAGTAGCGGGGTGTGTTTGGCGTTCGTATTGATAGATGGTGTTACCTTCTTATCGCGACGTTCTCGCGACCACCGTGATTTATTAAAATGAATATAATCTTTTTGAAATGTATCTTCGGTTAAAAAATAAATGCAAACAATAAAAGCAAAACGAAAAGTAAAAAAACGCGTCTGCATAACGGCGGCACTTTTGCTGCCAGCGGATTTCGTCTGCGCGTTGTCTGCTATCTTTCGCTTGTCGGCTACACCTTCCAGACGCTACTCCTGACGCCATCTATCAATACGAACGCCAAACACACCCCGCTACTGAACCCCTGTCATCTGCGCCGCCGCCCGCCGTGGACCGTGGCAAGTTTCTTGGCCTTATTCTCTACTAAAAAAACTACGCTTTGCAATTTTACAAGACAAAACTGACCTGTGGAATACACCTTTGACGAAAAGTATAAATTGCTACGTGCAAGCGTCGATTTTTACGGTCCATTTTAGATCTAACCTAGTTACTTAAACTATATACATAAGGTTCCGCGTTTTCGGTTTCTATTTTTTCAAAATTCGGTGTAATTTCTTCGGTGTTTATTTTAAAATTCAATTTTCGTTTTTTTTCGGCGTATATTTATGCCCACAAAGGTCTATCGGCTTTTTTCGGTGAATAGAAAATAAACACCAACGGACACCGGATCAGATGATCCTTGTAGCTCCGATATTTGTGATCGCTCAGAGAATAACGGCACAGATTCAGTGAAAAAGGAATGGACACTTATTTGGCAAATGGGTGCAGCTGTAAAAGAAACAAGAAAAAAGCACAGAAGTACAAACAAGTCAGATATGAAGCCTATGTCCAAAACCATGTAACTTCACCTTCTGTACGTATGATTACATGATCTTATTATTGTACAACACATGTACTTTCCCAGGTTCTCCTCGATGATGCGCATTCCTTCTTTCCCTGTTAATATGACTCCCAGCTTCGAGAATGCCCTCTCAACGCTAACACTGGACACTGGCAGGATGAAGGAGATGAAGCACTGCCTGAGCCAAAATCGGCCAATCAACCAATTGTGACCGCCAAAAGAGACACGGTGCGACGTTCTGAAGCGCAACACAACATGCAGAGCTTGCATCATGTCAGTCTCCTTACAAGGAGTTTTAAAACACGCTCGTACATGGCGAAGCTATGGGCATATCGGACTTCACGTTCCGGTCGATGATGTGCACGTTAAACCAAAACGTCGTAATGGCACCCGTGTATCCCATACATTCGGACACATTTCGATAGACACTGTCGTTCCGCTTTTCGACACGGCTCTGCGGTACGACTGGGAGGTCAAATTGACCTTTTCCAGTTAAAACTGAATTTTAGAAAATGGATCCAAAATAATATTATCGGTTTTTATCGGTTTAAATCGAAAATGCCAAACCTAAAAACTGACTTTTTTGGTTAAAACCAAATTTCTGAAATTGTATTCGGCGTACTTTTATCGGTTTTTATCGGTTTGAACCGAAAACTTGGAACCCTACATTTACATTTGCCAATGTCCACCTAACCCTAATACTCATCAAACCGAAAAAAAAATGAAATCGTGGGAGCCTTTAGCATCTAACTTAGGGAAGAAAACAAAAAATCTTGTCAGCAAGAGAGAAAACAATGTCCTCTTTCTTGCTGACAAGCATGTTTCACTAATATAAATTCCACAAGCGTCCACAATGCCAGTACTCTCTCATGTTGACAATATTAGTCTTAGGTGGACGTCGGCTCATGCAAAAATTCGTCTTTCTCAATTATGTTTTTATCCAGGTAACGTCCGTGCAGTGGGGTTCACTAGGGTCAGCGGCACCGCTCCCCCCCCCCCCCAATTGCCCCCCTCCCCCACCCAGTGACGCCACCGCCTCCGCGTTCTATCCCAACCGCCAGCGTCACATTCTCACAGAGTTCGAGCTTTCTACGATGTCGATGTGTAGTTTATTGGCCGAAAAACATGGTTCTCTTTTCTCGGGAACTCTGAGCATATCTGGAGTCATGACTGGCGTAGAAACGAGTATTGACGCTGCGTGGGTGACAACAACAAAGGGCGTGGCCTACTGTGATCTTGTTCCGGCATTCGTACTGTCCGTAATACCATTACTTACTGAGCGGCAATAAAATGCGTGGGTGTCGCAAAGACCCGCGTTACGTAGGCTTCCCGTTACTAGACTGGTTTGAACGCAAGGAAATCGCAGACCAAATTTTTCGCTCGCAAAGAACTCACACTGCAGAAAAACATCGCTTTAACGTTTCCCTAAAGAAAACGCAATGTGCATGGATTAACTTATTTTATCGCGACGTATTTACTTCGTCTTCACACTGCCAGTTGTTTTAATTGACATTTTGCGAGAGCATTCCTTCAATATGATTGCCTACTGCCGTAAAATACAGCGTGACGTAGTTTTATAAAATTAAAAGCGCATGGGGGGACATTTAGCTTACAGAAGGTATATCTCTTGTCAGAGCGTCAAATTTCCGCAAAAATGTTATTGACGAGTTTGCTACCTTTTCAAAATTTCGAGGCGCATTTTGATTCGTAGTGTTTTGAGACATCTAATAATACAGTCTTTTAGTAGAAGCACGTTTCCCGTCGAAAAAAAAATTACCAACGGTTAGAGTGTGTAGTTTGCGTAAAATGCCTTACAGTAACGAAACTGTAGCCACATTGCGCAATTCCATTTAACGTGAAAAGGTACGCTTCTCCGGATGAATGCTCCTGCACCTATGGAGAGCGTGCGACACCTAAAAGGGGGCGCACCTCTCCGCCTTGTCGGCCAGAGCCGTATATCGAGAGAGTTTGGCCATTCATAAGTTTGAAAAGGCGAGCATCACGTGGCCAACCACATGCCCAGAAACAGCCCCTAGTGGTAGTCATGAGCTCTAAAAATGCGACTCTACTAATTTAAGCTGTTCTAGCGCCGCTAGAGTAAAATGGTGTAACTCTAGGTGACTGAAAACCTGGCGCATGTGAGGCTTTTGCGACGTCTATATTCAACGGTAGAATAAACAAACGTGCGCTCTAAACCAGAGCAAACTGCGTGGTTGCGATCATTGCTGCTGCGAGATTAAACCCTTCTATTTTACGTTTTAAATATAGTTTCCAATATTGTGACGTCGCGGTCTGCTGATGGGTCGACGATTTGTCTTACTTTTAGTTTACGCTCTATCCGCGGGGAGAATATTCGGCGCTGGCGGAGACCTGTGCTCCGCCCATCGGCCAAACTCTCCCAAACTACGGCTCTGTTGTCGGCTAATGCGTGCAACTTTGACGCGCTGCCTGCTCCATCCTCTTCAAACGCGCACTCTGCGGCTTTGCCTGGTCTGCGCCTTCCAGCCGCCGTGTTTCTCAATGTCGCTCCAGAATAAAGCTTTGGCACCTTGACATTTGAAAACCTACTCGCCTTAAGCATTTCATCGCTTGTGTTCTCAGATCATTCGACCCGCGGTGGTTGCTCCAAGCTCGAGTCCGAGCGTGTCCCCCGCAGCTGTAAGCGGCAACAATGCCAACACTGCGACACGGTTTGCGTTTATCTGCGCTAGAATATGCTTCGACGAAGCGCTCGTGCGTTAGACGGCCCGCAAATCACTACGAGACGACATCCCCCAATGTCGCCGAATAATAAAAACTACGCAATAAGTATTTTCGCTCTTCTCTTTATCGAATTCCTCTTCACTCTCTGGCAGATCGAGTAGACGCAGTGGGAACGAGATCATCGCAGCTGCTTCGCGAAGCGCATGCGGGGAATCTGTAATCTCAATTACCTGGTTCTATGCAAGAAAGCGCTAGCGCAGACTGCGGTGCCAAACATTTTGTGTAGTGCTGTGCTCGGTTGAGTTTACATTTATTAGAAGATACGGTCTGCTGCTACGTACAATGTTTACTCAAAATGCTCGTGCTAGGAGCCGCACGCTTTCCATAGTTAGGCTGCAACTTTCCTCTCGCGGAAAGGCTATTTGTCTTTACAACAACGGGAATCAGTTCTCACAAGAGCATCGGCGGTCTACGCGGTTCAGCATTAAGCATCCAGTGCTCAATGTAGTGGACGCCGCTTACATGCAAGAAAAAGCGACAGCGCTTCGAGAAACTGCTTCTTGTTTTCTCCTTAGAATAGTACCGGCTCCGAGAGCACGCATTAAACTAAGCGTCCGCGTTCCAAGTTGCTTTTTGATGAAGACGAGCCGCCATTCATCAGAATTACGAACGCTTAAGGATATATATCAGAGGTCCGGAATAGATGCGATAGCTAGAAACAGCATTGAGAGTGAAGAACACGCGATCACTTTCGAAAAAGAAGAAAAAAATAAAAAAAGACACGTAAAATGGTTGGTTGGTTTGTGGAGAGCCAGGAAGGAGAAGCGAAGAACAAAGACCGAGAGGCTCCTTGCGACGTAGTTCGTCTATTTGTACAAATCTAAAAGCCTGGATGAAAGATTTATCTCTATTATTCTTCCACTTACCCGGGATCTACGCGGAAATATACTGTTGTAATTTGGCACTTGCAGAAACCAGTTCGCGATCAGACTTTTATTGAGCGTGGTTGGTTGTATGTCTGTTTAATTACTGCAATTACTTTGCGCTTAGAAGGAGCCGTAAACGTATCTCAATGTGAACACAATATCCGGCGACAGCGAGATATGCATGACAGGTTTCTTGCTAGTGCTTTCTAGAAACAAAATGAATAAAGTTTTATTTGTTTTCGTTATGCTCGTCTATTGTATCATACTTGCTTAGGGACCAGTTGGTGCTCATAATAAGTTTTACCTACATGCCCCTTGTTGCGTTTTGCATGCAGTCTCTACCGAGAGACGCTTAATGAGGCAAATTAGGTCGGGAGGTTTCAGCCGTTTCTGCTAATAAAACACCTCGTGCTGCGTTCTTTCAAGCGGAAGATCGAACAACCATTTTAAAGGCTAGTGCAATTCTCTTAAAAAGCCCCTAAAAAATGTTTTTTTAGACAGTCTGGGTGGGACATGCGTGTCAAAAAAATTCATTTTATGCGAAAACAATTTTTAGAGCAGTATTGACGGCGCAAGATTTATTTCAAATTCTACGCGCAAAGTTCATGACGTCACGGAATGGTCATGCATTATTTCCACCTCAACGTGATGACCACAGCTTCTCCACCTCACTTCCACGCGCCCGAAGTGCCGAGAGAGAAAACAAGTGGAAAGGAGGTGACTACCAACTAAGTCGCGCCTCGCGCCGTCAATTTGCTCTAAAACCTTTTCGCGCATAATTAATTTCTCGACACGCGTGTCCCAATCAAACTGTATAAGAAAAACTTTTTTTTTTTGAGTTCCCTTTAAGCACTAAATTTCTATCCTGAAAAACAAAACCCGCCCGAAGGTGGACACTTTCCGGCTGGCATTATGGGATACGGGCATCCCATCTTAGCAGTGCTCAAAAGAGTTCTCCATCAAATATGGACGCGCTTCATTGCAGCCCTCAGCCACGTTTCACACACGGGGGTCCTAGAATAAAGGTTCTTACCTTCCAAACGTCGTACGTTCGCTTTAGGACTGGACTTCATGGCGCTTGTTACTCGGCGTACAACCAACAAACTTTGTCCGGTGACACGCTCGCTTCGCGCGCAGAGCAATGGCCACTGTTGTGAAGCGATACAATCTTAAAGACAGCGCCTTTTCCCACCCAAACGTCATCACTATACTTGGCGACAACTTTTCTTGGCAATGCAGTGGAGGGTACAGGCACGCGTTTCCTATCCCATTTTGAGCGTCGCCGCCAACGCGTCATGCGGAGTCTCACAAGGAGCACTACGCTAGCTCGTGGTAACGCCAAGGCAGACACGTCTACAGCTTTGCGGCGTCTCTCGTCAAGTTCTAGCATGTTGGCCGATGGGGGCGGGTCGGGGATTCAGTAACAGGGACGTCTTTCGCTGGCCTTATCTTCGAGGTAGTATACTCTTTGAAGCCACGGGCGGAGCGACTCTGCCAAGCAAACTTGTTCAGCTTTTCATTTCTTTTCATTTTTATTACCCTAAGGTCTTGTTGAGGGAGGTATTTTATAAGGGGGTGTCATATTCAAAGCTAGAAAACAGGACAACAAAACACTACAAAAAAAGTGAAGAAAAGCTTTGAAACATCTTTATATAAACATTATTCAAGCATTTTAGAAATCAGCTGCGAAAAACATTTATGGTCACTGGTAGTTGCCAAGCTTGTGGGCAATCTAGTCCAATCTTATATGCATAATGAAAGAAGTGAGTAATTGAATGCGTTGATGTTTTTTCGGAGTATTCGTTATATGTAGCCTTCCAGCCTTTATGCGCTCGCGCGTCTTGGAGGACGCGCCACTGCCCGGTACAGAGAGGAGAGTGTTCCGGAGCTTATGTCGAGTCAAGTCTGTTGATCGCTAGTTCAAGGAGAAGGCACAAAGCAAAGTGCACGGGGAAACCGAGCACGCACCCGACCGTGATCTCGGGAGAAATGCCAGGCGTACGGTGCACGCAGGCCACAAGACAGCATCGCCCGCCTATCGACGTGAACTGACTTGGTCAATATTGACGTGGTTGGGTCGCGTGTCTTGCGTCTTCACTCGGGAAATAGCGTTCGGTTTCCCCGAGGGTTTTTCCGAGCAGCGCTATGGAGGAGTCAATGACCCCGGCAGCTGAAGCCTAGTCTTGTTCTTCTCGTCTTCTCAAGATGACTCGTTCATGTTGAAGATGTCAGGTTCAGACTCGCGGCATACGCTGGGTTTGTCGCGAGTGAAATTTGGAGACCTTCTGAACCTATCTGGACTTGGATGTACGCTCCATGACGCTGAGATACCGAACCCAACAGCAGCACTTTGCCCATTTCACTCGGCGCTGGATGGTCGGAGACACTGTATGTTGCCGTCCGCTACAAAACTAGTCTTTGTTAAAAGTAGTTAAATTTAACACGTGAAAAAAAAAACCAAGTCCGCCAATCACTCGTTTGCGTTAACTGTGGAGCGTTTTGTCGAAGGAGTAAGCAACTGGTGTCCAGTTAACAATTGTCCGATCGGTTTCCCGGATACATTTTGAGTAGCGGATGACGATGTCGAGGAAAGGTAACTTAGAGGGCCGGTGTCGGTGGATAACGCGAACGAGAATTCCTAGCACCAGCGAACAATAAAGTATAATCCTTGTTTGAGTAAGGGAATCTTATGAGAATCCTCAGTATCGCAGCCGATATTTTGCTGGGAAGCTTTGCTCGTACAAGCTCCTTAACAATCTAAGCTTTTTGACGAAACTTCACAATGTTATTTTGAGCTCCGTCAAAAAAATATATAAAAACGAAGTTGTAAAGTTTTGTTTAGCTGCTGTTGGTACATTCGAGGCTCTTTTAGACGATTACTTTTTCTGGTTTGGCATAAAGCAAAAACGAAGCAGAGCGTTGAGTAATATTTAAATAAATTATGGCTATTGAATAATTTAGGCTAAAATTGTGATGCATTTTAATCACCTCACTTTTAACTGCTCGGTGCAATCCACTCATGTCTATCCATCAATTTTTAATTTTTAACCTTGGAGAGTCACACGAGCCCTATATTTATCCGAATTTACATTTTAATACGCTCTGAAGAACGATAAACGCTGGCATTCACTCAATTTAATTTTAGTATCTTACATCAGTGTTGCGCTTTTAACATCGTGCAAAAAAGGCGACACCAATATAGGGAAGATATGTTTTATATCTTATAATTGTGCAATAAACTAGTAGAAAACATTACCATATATTTTTTGTTTCAAAATTCATTATAGCATGAGAAGTATGGTTTCCTTGAGAGTCGTGCATAAAATATGGCTCGGTCAGTTTCGTCGACCAATTTTACTTTCAAATCAGCACGAACTAAACTCATAGCATGCACATCTCACTTCTTATCAAAATGCATGATAAATAAATAGAATAAAAACAATGCGCTCCGGATATAAAGAAAAAGTACGTAGAGTGAGGCTTCACTGCTTAATAGGTGCATGATAAATAAAATGCAATAAAAACAATACGACCCGGACATGAAGGAAAAGTATGTAGCGACACGAGCATTCATTATGATACTAGTCTTTTCTTTTTTAAGACGTATTCCAAGCACAAACCACAACCGGAAGGCAACATGGCATTATCAGTATTCACGGAGCTAACACACATACAATGTATAACTATAGAAATTACGGAAAATTTCATTTCAACAAATTATGAAGCGAGTTCTTACGTTCGAAATATTTAATTGTTTCCCGTTTCAGCGTTCTGCGTTTTATTAAAATACAAATCTTGATCAGAACTCTTTCGCAGTATATTGCATAGAAACGATTGTTTTACATTGAGAGAGAACAGATGCACTTCCGATACATAAAACGGACAAAAGTTAAATAATGTTCAGCAAACCGAGGATATGAGTTGATAGTTTTTTTTCTTCTTTTTCTCATACTTCAGTATTAAAAAAAAATACTGCGATAAAAATAAGCTTCGTGTGACTGGATTATACAATGTATGCCTTAGCACTTCTGTTGCTTAAGCGTTTTTGTTTCCTGCTGTATCGTGGTTATACCATCTTAATGTAGTTTCTGCGCACTCAGGCTTATATATGCATACGCTCTTGTATGTGTTGTAATATTACCGTGAATTGTTTTTATCTAAAAGGATTCCTTCCATATAAATATCTCACGCCATTAGGGAAAAGTGTATTTTATTTATTAGTTTGTTAGAGGTAAACCAACGGCGGAAATGTTGGAGCTTTTCTTTCTATTTTTGTTCTGCCAGGTTCATATTGCTTTGAAGGTCATTTCTGAAAACTGTACTTACGAGTCCTGGAGGTGCAGCGGAAAACGACTTTTCAAGGTGATATTTGCAGACGGTTGCGGAATTTATTGTAACATTTCTAGTGACGCCATCAGCCACACTCTTCAACCTGACTGAAGGAAATAAGCGCACGGTGTTCATTCTTACTATTGTCGTTCAATATCTTCGAAATTAAAAACATGTTATATACTAATTGCTCGTCTCTACTTTGAACCTCATACTTCTTTAATAAAAATGTGGTCGAGGTCACTTCTACATAGGAGTACCTAAGTATTCATTTCCAGTTTGATTTAAAATTGAACAGTATTAATCGCTTTCATGCAGCCGGAACCATTCACCTGGTCTCATTAGGCGCAACCTTACACAGGCTCCTGTTAATTATAATATTAGCTTACAAAAGAAATGGTTGTTATGACCTTTACATTGCAGAAAAAATAACACGGCAGTTACTTAATGTTGGACCATAAGGTCACAGGGTAAAATTTTGAGTGAGCACTCGGAGATCCGACAAGCCGCAATATTTTGGTATGCATTAGAACTTCCCTGAGCTACTTATAATAATATTCTTCGCAATGTTAGAATGCACAATCACTGAGTTCCTGAAATTTTTCAACACAAACAAAGCTAGTCGGAAAGCACGGCTTCAAGGTTAATGACGGCTTCTCTCGAAGTGTCCAAGATAAGTTAAATTTATATCATAGAAGATTGTAAAGCGTTAACAGATGACACTACTCGGGAAGGCAAACTTTTTGACCTTTAGTTTCTTGTTATGCAATTTTCTGGGCATATTTGCAGTTTGGAAAGAGAATGACATACAAAGTTTGTAGTTTTTAAGTTTATCCTTCAGGAGTTACGCCAAAGTGCTTCAAATAAACACTACGCCCCCTGAGGAAAACTACCATTTAGAAAAAATATTAAAAATAAACAGTTCATTTTGTAATTTATCAGAGCCGCTTGACACCAGTGTCAAGCGGCTCGAAAAAAAAAGGACAAAAATCTCACAATATTTATTAGAAAGTAATTTTTTTGAGTGCATTAGGTGCATATGCTGCAACTTTTCAAATACAAGAGACCATGAAAATGCAGGAATTAAGCTCACAGCCGCATTCCTAACAAAATTCAAGTACAGCAACTTTAAAATTGGTTCCACACATATATTCATTACGAATTGATAGCTGCACTTCGGATGGTGCGAGCATGTCGAAAGAAATTTATGCCGAAAAAAACAAAATATAATTTACTTACGGGAGTGAAACATTCAGAAAGCAATCAACAGGATACTTTGAAGATTGTAAAACTAAACGTTTAAAAAGTGACTTAAAAAAAAAACTTTAAAGCGGTGTACTTTAATTAAGTCGGTCTTAAATTAGCGGCTTATGTCTCCGTTTAATTTGCACGTACTTGCGACTGCTCCTGTTATAAAATCACTGGAAGTTTTGTGTGACGTTGAAATAAATTTGAAAGCTAAAAAAGTGTCTTATTTCTTTATTTACAAGGCAGTTCTTCACATCAAAATGTACTCTCTTATTGACGTTCTTGACAAAATTCGGCCTTTATTCCATTAAGAGACAATAAATAAATAAATCCATAATCAATCAATCAATCAATCAACCTTTTGATCAAAAATTTATATATACATTCATTCATTTATTTAATATTCCAATCAATCAAATCGTACTCTATCGATTCCTAGAAAATAGCATAGCCAAACAGAAACTTCTCTGGAAGAAATAATCTGCAGGAAAAACGAAAGATTAATCTACCCTAATTTTTTCTCTCTCTTTCGAAGCGACCCTTCAGAATCACTGAAGAAATAGCCACCCGCGGCGAATCGCGAACCGGGATCAAATTCAAACCGACCTCTTGAACGCGGCGCAGCACAAACCAATTTGAGGTCAGCCAGTCAGATTGCCGGTTGTCGTCGCTAACTCCGCTGACCCGAAGCGTCCGCCGCGCCCGCTCCTCATTAGGCATCCTGCTTTCTCAGGTCATCTTCCCAAATTAATGGGCGTCGAAAAGCTTTAAAACTCTCAACGAGAAACTCAATCGGCTGTCTCAATGAGTCATCTTCGGTGACCGCTTGGACCGAGTGTTAGGGAACTCGGAATGCACGAGCAATGGACCGATGGATGATGGTGCCAGGATTTGAAACGGGAACCCCACCGACTGTCGCCTTGTCTCAGTCTTATCGTACGGAGTACTGCACCTCTGAATAGCGGTTCGGGTGGGTGCCCGAGCAAAGACCGCCGAGCACGCTGCGTCAGAGCCACGAGGCGGCTCAACTTGGACGTGTTAGCAGTCAACATTCCCATAAGCTGGAAAGGTGTATACGGCGTGCAAGATGGTCCGCTTCTTTCGCACATCGCGCCTTTGTTTACCCCCAAATCCGTCCACGTGCCTTTGTTTACTCCCGAACGCAGTGAATGAAGGCGCGCGTTTGGTTGCATCGTCATCGTGCGTTCCCTACACGTTATCTATGCTGTCCTTTGGTCGGTGTGCCACTCCTTAAGTTCCGATGCGCCAAAGACGCATTTTGGAATTCTCGCTGGCCGTATACACCTTTTCCACAGGGGCGCAGCCATCTTGAATGTCGTCACTTCTGGTATGCGGTAAAACATCGTTTTGATCTCTCCACGCCGCTGGGAGGTGTTTACGAAAAAATGCGTGATGGTCACATATTCTTGTTTTGTCTCACCTATATTTTCTCGCTTATTCAAGGTTGAATGTATTATTATGCGCCGAACAGATACGGAACCCACGTGACAGAGGACGACAGGAAAGGGAGAACGTCTATGCGGAGCGCGAGTTCGTCCGCTCTTTGCATGGGGGTATACCGGCGACATCAAAACGGCGAGCTCCGATTGGCTCTGACTGGAAGGGTAGTGGGTAGACCTCGATGCTAGCTGCCTCCAAGTCTATACCCACTATTATCCCGATCCAAGCCAATCGGAGCTCGGCGTTTTGACGTCACCGGTACACCCCCATGCAAGGAGCGGACGAACTTGCGCTCCGCATAGGCCGGGGTGTGTGTTGTTAACGCGCAGGTGATACACCCCGTAGTAACAACTCTCACGCCGGATTGGCTGGCTCGTGGAGGTAGGCTCTGCCGCCGTCAAGAGAGGCAGCGGTTACAAGGAGTTTCCGAAGCAGTCGAGTAGCTTAGTTGTATGATGTCTTCCTCATACGCAGCGAACCCGGGCTCAATCCACAGTGTGAGCTTACTTTAGAGCGCAGCTCTTAGGCGACCCTTTCCGGCTTGAGCGGCGTCGCCGTCACCATCGCCGTCGCCGTCGGCGTAACTGTGAGGTCAGGCTGACCTCGTGAGGTCACGTGACCCCGGTGACGTAACGTGACCCCCTTGAGGTCAGGTGACGCCGGTGATGTAACGTGACCCCCGTGAGGTCACGTCTCCCCGGTGACTAACATGACCCCCATGAGCTCACGCGACCCCGGTGACGTCACATGACCCCCTTGAGGTTACGTGACCCCGTGACGTCACGTGACCCCGTGAGGTCACGAGGGTCACGTGACCTCACGCGTTACGCCGACGGCGGCGTCGACGACGACGCTGCTCGGAGGGAGGAGTAGCAGGCAGGACGAGGAGGTGAGGAGGAGGGAGGAAGGGCATACCCTCCTTCAGTACCCTTCCCTCCTCCTTCTCAAGAGCTGCGCTCTAATTTGGTGTTACAGGGAGTTGTAAACGGCTTTAATTTTAAAGCGCAGCTCTTAGGCGCCCGTTTCCGGCTTGAACGGCGTCGGCGTCGGCGTAACCGCGCGGTTCATTGTGGAACGCGTGACGTCACTGACGATGTCATCAGTGACGTCGCTGATGACGTCATCGGCATCATCATCGTCACGTGACGCCCCCAGATCACCTGTCGCCCCCCCCCCCGATGTCACGTGACCCCCCAAGTCACGTGACACCCCAGGTCACGTGACCCCAAAGGTCATCCGACCCCCCCCTTCCCGAGGTCACGTGACCCCCTCCCCAGTACCCTTCCCACCTCCTCCTCAAGAGCTGCGCTCTAATTCGGCGTTACAGGGAGTTGTAAACGGCTTTCACTTTTTTCTCGAACGTTTTGTTTGTTGAGACATTTGGCGATATTTACATTTCTTTTTTTACGACTAACGCTGAAAAAAAACAACTAATGTTGTCGATGAAACTTTGCTGTGAAAGCTGTGTCGCCTGTTTCGTTCTCTTGTGTGTTTCTTTCGTTTTAAGTCAATGTAGACCACCAACACGCTGAAGTCTTTAATTGAAATATGGGACTCTATTTCCGGAAGTGCATGGGGGACAGCGGGGCTTGGGTTGCCGCCTGGACGCCGCGAAGCGGCGTGTACTGGGGAGTGGCTAAGTGAGTTAATAGATTTGTAATTATCAGGCGCATACTGCCGCCGCGAAGCTGTGTGAACGCAGGCGGGGATGTGGGTTAATGCGCTCCTGAGTGATACACGCGCCGTCCGAATCCGAAATTGAAGTTCCCGCGGGTTGCCGAGCAGGCAATGCGGCGTGAGCGTCGTTGCTAGGGGGTCTATCGCCTGCGCCGTAAAATATGAGGCCGGGGTTTACTAATCAAATAAAGCGAGGAAGGAGTTAATTTTGTTACTGCATTTAGATTCTATCAATTACCGCTACGGTCAGAATACTTCATCACTGAGTTTGCAAAAAGATCTTGCGTCAGAGTTTAACGAGGTGGTTGCTTTGATTTGTTTGCTCAGTGTCGAAAATACCCATTTTTCGTCCTCGTGTACTTGATTTATTTTGAGGACATCATGTGCTGTGTGTAGTTTGTTTCTGTTTGTGTGCATTGAGCGCTTCTAAATTTGACGTCATTGCCAGTATGACGAAAACTCCAGTCTGAACCGGTATTACTAGTAAAATAGCTGCCAGAATAAAACGATAAAAAACACCCACCAGCGGAGAAACTCGCAATAGGAGGAAAACACACACTGGAAGCTTTATTCGCTCGGGAAATCAGCGCGGAAAATTCTGGGACCGAGCTCGAAATAGGACCTAAGTAAATAAGAAAAAAGAAACGTGGCTGGTTTATCCGGTTCAACGAGCCCTATCCCAGACTGCCGAAACCCGAGTCTGTGGTCGCATAGCTAGATTCCAGGCCTCGTGCTTCGTCGCTTCATCAAACTTTGAACGTAATGTCATTTTCGGTTTCAATTCCCATAAAGCCAGTGAAAGGGAGAATTCACAAAGGCAAGCCGCGCAGCTGAAATTATGTCGGCGGCACGTTTGATGCGTTCGCTTTTTGAGGGATCCTTTCCAATTATGCGGCTACTAGCCAGTCGAAGAACGCAAAATAATTATGTTGTACTTTTGGATTTTCATATTTATTCCACTGAGAGTCGAAGTAGGGCCTTTTGAGACGCTACGTAATTGGTATTTAGGTAACAACATGCGAGCGGTTTCTTAGACTGTATTTTAGGTTTGAGTGAAAGATGAGGTCTGAGGAGAAGTCGTTTTAGCAGGGCGTCGTTTATAGAGGGGCGCAACTAAAATATTTTGAGGTTTTCGAGCCCAAACGTACAAAATATTATTTGCACGCCACACGAGATATTGAAGATTAAATAGACCTTCGGCTCTATCGACCATGCAAAATGAAGAACCTCGGGAAGGCTGAAACACAAGCTGCACGCGATTGGCTTACGTGTAGAAAAGTTTCGAAGTAAATAGCTAGAATAAGGCCCCCACAAATGCACTAACAGACCGCAGTTTGTTTGAAATTTTTGTTATTGGAAAAAATATTTTTGCAGACATCAGCTCGTGCAGCGCTTCTAATTATACTGCCAACATAATCCGTGGGGCCCGATGAATCAAACTGATATCAGTACACATATCTGAAATTATTTTAGGATATTATAGGGTTCTTAGTTACACGAGAAATTACCAGGAGAAGCCATCGTGTATTTCTGGGTCCACTGCTGAGACTGAAACCGACCAGTATTTTTTGTGACTGCTTTATTGTTTTGTCTTGTTTTGTGAGTTTATTTATTATGACACTCAACAAAATGCCAGACACCCATGAGGGTTTTGCGCTATCAATATATCAACCAGAAAGGCAGGTGCCTGTCCTCTGGGCCGATATGCCGGAAATCGCCTTGAATGCCGAAGACCCTACCCTAAACGACTTTAGGGCCAGAGCAAATCTATCGGGACAAAAACCTATCATGAAAAAATTTTGCCAGCAATTCTTGTGACGAAGTGATCCTGGAAGTTACGGTTTTCAGGGCAAAACTGAACACATTTTTGGCGTTTAATTAAACAAATACGACCTATTTTCTTGGATGCACGTATTTTGTTCACTAATTTCATTGGCTTTAACTCACCACAGTAAAGTGCGTAGCATTGTACACTCAAGGTTGTTACGATACAAGTATTTTGAGAAAAAGAAAAGTTATTGCGCATGGCGCCGCATGTGTACACATTTTAGGACAGCACTATATATCTTGAAAAAACTATTATTACTTCAAAAAAAAGAAACTCTGTCACCGAACCAAAGGGACCATAAAATTAATTTTCGGCTGGGATAAATTGAGATTTTGCTAATCGCATATCGTTCAGTGCGCAACAATAAAACTTGTACACGAGCGTAGAAAGCCTATAGGCTGCTTTATGGTATGAAAATTTAAAAACAAAATAGCGGACTATTTTGTATTTATTTTCCTTTAAAAACTCTCTGCCTTTTCACTGTGATGCTTCCGCGGTACCCAAGCACGTCAGCCGAACGAGGCTCACGCATTCGACACGAGCACTGCGTCACTCGGACGTATGCTCCCGTCAACAATCGATCGTCGATGAATATTTGAATTCGCATTCGTGGGCAATGAGTGTCGTGACGGCACTTACCATCATTTGAGAACGACAAGTTTCATGGTGTGCTTAAAAAGCACGGTGGAAGCTCGAAGTCATCGCCTCCAGTGCCAAAGCACGTCATGACTACTTGATTTCTCATTTCGCTTTGAGTTGAGGATTAAAAACTAGTAAGGAAGACTTTAATATATAATTTCATGTTTGCTTTAACTGCAGAACTCCGAAAATGAGTGCCTGTCTTAAGCCTGTTTCACATGCTGCGTCTGTGCGAAAAAAAATTGATGCGATCGCCTCGTTTGGTTTTACATGCTCCAACAACAGCACAATTTCTTTTGGCGCGGCCGTCACTTCTACCCAAGATTAGTTGCAGCGTACACGGACGCTACGCGTTTGACTTTACGTAAAATACAAAAAAAACATCTTAATAAACACAAACGTTTTACGAATACAATATGTAACTATAAATTTTTAATAATTAAGCATTAAACACAAAAGCTTTTAGGTGTTAAAATTTATTCCCGAATACGCAGCAATCACGCATGGAAGCTGGCTAATAAACGGCTGGTTGACGAGAAAGCGATCGCACCGACTCTGCGACGAAATACCGACAAAAAACCAACTTGGTTGAAACTTGAAACCAATCTAAGAATCGCTGCGACAGTGTGACTGCGATTTTAATCGTACATTTATTGAAAATCGCACCGATTTCGGACGAGAATCGCGGCACATCAATGCCCCTGATCTCCCCTAGTGGAGCTACAAACGCATGCCTGTGTTGAGAATTCCATACATGCGGGGCTTTCGCAATGAGAATCCGTAATTTCTAATTTTTTATACTTGCTGGGACTGCCTCGGGCTCAATTTTTCTTCTCTTTCATTAACGTGCACACGACTTAATTTTTACTTCTCTTTCCCGAATTATTACCGTTTAGCGGTTTGACACCATGAGCACATTAAACGAATTGAAAGAAAGGCGTTTTCCTGCACGTTTTCCAATAAGTTTAAGCTAGAATCTCAATAGCCCACTGCTTTCTGTGAATCGTTCGTTCTCGCCAGTTTGTTTCGAATCCCTTCCAAGTTTCTCGTCCTCCGTGCTCATGAATAAGCCCTTTTCAAAACTCAGAGTCATCTTGTGGCAGTCCCAAAAGCTCTAATATGGCCGCTCTATTGGCGGTGAAAGGAGGTCGTGCTCGGCTAAATCAAGCACCATCGATTTCGTGAATCAAAGGTGACGTAAAGGACCAACATCTTTTGCTTTTTTTCTCTATGCTTTTGAAGACGTTCGTGTTTACTGGTGCGGAGAAGCTGTCTAGTGCCGACATTAAAGCGTTGGGTTCGGCTTTACACAGGGTGGGTAGACTGCCTTTCAGAAAGGGTCTATCGTATCGATCCTCCACAAACTAGCTCCCTCCGGCTGAGCCTGTAGTACCCCCGCCTAACACGAGACAGCGGTAGCATTAAAGGCACCGTTGTCGCGGCGGCTCTGCCGTCGTGCTCACATATTGCCGCCCCCGCTTTCTCTCTTCTCGCTTATTATGTTGGCCGCGTTTTTTTCTTATCTTAGGAAGGGTGGGAAGAAGAGGAAAGAGAGAGTGGCAACGGTATCCCACGTGCAATCGGAGTTTAGTCTCTGTCATTGTGGCGTCGGGAGCGCGAGTACCGTCGGCGAATTCCTAGGTTGACAATGAAGCGTGACTTGAGCCGACGTTGATTTTTTACACGATACACGCCTTACACATTGCTAGGACACGTTTCAAAGGTACGCCTTTGCCCTCAGGGAATAGAATATCCGCAGCCGTTAGCAGTAATTATGTCCAGCGTTCAACTTTGAAAAATGGGTTATACAAGGAAAGGTTGTACAAAGATGTCGGGGTTCCTTCTCCAAGGCGTGATGTGAAGTGTTTCATCATAAACTTTGCGTCCGCCCGTCAGCCGTCGGCGATTGAAGTTACAGGAAACCCGCTCATCCGTGAGAACTCCTGCAACAGTTCTCAACTGTGCGTAGTCGTCGTTGCAGACGCACGTGCGTGCGTTCGTATGCGTTGTGCCCTTGGAAACTCGTCTCCGCCCTCCGCGAATCTCGGTGAGATCTCATTTGCGAGATGGGTAGTCCCGGAATTAGTGTTCTCCACCGTCTGCATGCTACTGTAATACTCGACTAAACTGAGTAAACTAACACTGCCGAAGTGCATTCTAACTGGAGCCAACTTACAGGTGGCGTTAGTCCACAGCATGCTTAGCACATCACATGATGTCACGATGTCCGTATTGTTTTATTCAGTACCTCTGGGTGTCATATCGGGGTGTATGATGATGTTGCATGAAGTAAGCACGTCGCGTGTCTTTGGGTCATGAGATAATGTGCCACGTTACATGGCGTCACGTGATTATTTTGAGTTTCTAACTGAAGTTAAGCCAAATAGCTGATATTTGGCTTAACTATAGTTGGATTCTCGACTGTCCAGAAGAAGAAGGATAAGGTGTAGCAATATGAAACCAGAATGAGCACATATTTTATGGTTCTAGCAAGAACTCTAACCTAAGGTCGCCCACCTAAAAATAAGATGATTATAATGACAGTGGAAACCTCTTGGTGTTTGAGCAACCGACTGATTGGCAGAGCAACTGCAAAAAGAAACTTGTTCTTCCTTTCTTTTTCTTTACTCCCGGCACATAAGCATGCGTTTTGAAGCTTGGTTCGGAAACCATTTTGTTCTCATAAAAATTATAAAAAGTCAGATCAGATACAAAGAAAACTGTGTTTGCAAATAAAATTTATATCTATTTAGAGCAATTCACACAAAATATTTCTCACACTTTGTACCGCAATGTCATTTTTGCGTGACATATGCAGGATGTGCTGAATACTGAATGTCGATTCCGCAACATAGGTCAAACAGATTTGGCTACAAAAGTAACTCAAAACAAACAAACAAACAAACAAAAACGAGCCGACATCATTCAACAGCGTTGCAGTCCACGGAGGTAGCGGACGACGTCAGCGGAAACTGCTTCTTTTATAACTTCCCAAGAGCGGCTCATTTGCTTTTACGCGCAGGACGGTCGTTTTGACGGCTCTCCGATGAGGCCGAGGCCGTCGCCGCTGTTGCTTCTCGCGCGGTCTTTGCCGTCGTTCCCGTCTCGTCGGCACAAACGCCGGAAACACGCCGGAACCATTTTTGTCACCGTCATTTGCTTCCTCGCGCCTGGCTTCTTTCTTTTGCTCGTCGGCGCTGATGCTCTCACCGCCGCGCCGCTTGTTCACGGAGAGCCCGGAGGATCTCGGGGCAGGCAACCACGTTCTCCTTTACTGACTTTCAAAGGGACGCTAATGTGTCAGCTGACATCCCACACGATGGCGATCATAGTAGACACGTGCACATTTCCGTGTGCCTGTGTGCATACATCTTTGCGCGTAGGGAGCGAGCGAGTGCCTGAGTGAAACAAGAAGAGGCACCGAAACGAGACGGCAAGGCCGAGGCGTAGATTTACGTCGTCACTTAGAGATTAGCCAGAGCAGTGCGCCGATAGTAGGCGATTGCAATACGGAACGGGTTCGTGAGGGACTCGTGTTAAATCTGCAAAAACACGACTTCCAGCCGAACAATGAAGTGGCGCTCGTCTTCAATCTGTGCCCCGCTATGGCTCCTTGTAGGTGACCTCTAATATCCAGTGCTGTGGCCACGCTACCTGAGGGTCTTGCACTTTGGCGCTTTTGAAGCCCTCTATCACAAAGCATCGTGTATGGTCGCTTGTTGAATACCATTTGAAATGATTGAACGAAGGAACATTTAGTAACGTCAAAACTTGGGGTTCGGTTTGGCGGTCCATCCCAGTTAAACGCTTAAAAAGCGTGAACAAAATGTGAACAATGTAGACACAAAAACGACGGGACTGGCAAAAACTGTCTGTCTTCCCGTCTTTGCACCTTACTTGTCCTCGCATTGTTTACGCTTTTTAACCGCTTAATGACGAATCAGCAGATAGTGCGCCGAGCTATTATGTGCTGCGCAATAAAAACTTCAGGTTGTAGTCGTACGTTACTAACATTTTTCTTCGTAAGAGAAACGAGACGTCGCAGTCTATGGCAGAACTTGCGTCACCTTTGTTGTGCGATAATGTAGAGGCTACCATAGTTCCCTTCAGGCTGCCACCCCACACTGTTGCGAAGCCAACCTTGACACTAATTCGTACGCACTCTCGTGTGAAGGACAGGCTAGATAAGGTCGCGCTCTCTACTAAAGTAAATTTGGCAAGCATCGGAGCGCAGTCGAGGGTACGCAAGGCGTTGACAAACATTGCTAAAACCAGTTGATGCGGAGTGTAAACATCTGTAAAGCGATACGACAGGAGCCACTTTAGACTTTCTGGGAGCATTTAGGTAATTATATAAATTTATAGTGCATTCAAGTTCGACTGCAGTAATCTTAATTGATATGTTAGGAATACTTTTAAATAAAAAATAAATTTGTATGCATGTGATTTTAGTGAACATTTTTTTTAAAAATCGCTTCAAGGATTAAAGCAATACGTTTGTGAGTTCGCACACCCATCCAGATTTATGCACGAGCGAGAGGAGACAGCAATAATTCTTATGCCGTCCATCTAAGCCAGGAAGAATTGTACGAAAGCGTCACGATCTGCGAACGCAGTGCCGGCGACAAAATTCTAACGCGTCTACGTGGGCGTTTAGCCAAATTCGTCTACCTTACGCGACGCATACATTGCGGGAAGCCGCCTCGTTGTCCGAAAACGCCGCAATTTCTACACATCCACCGTCCTATCCTGGGTTCACCGCCAGGTTAGGCTTAATAAGCTACACGGACGGCAGAGTTCAGGGCTGGTAACTCCAGTTTATTTTGTTTTCTTTGGAACGCGGTGTGTGTTGTATTTTATTTTGAGAGAGACGGGCGTTGATAAACATTAAAATGATAAGCAAAGCTTCTCACTTGTTTCTGTATGGCGCCATTAGTATGCTGGAAGAGCAGCCGTTCGAGATCGCGGTACACGCCTCGCTGTATATAACACTCCACTTCGTTGTTCGGTGTTCAAAGCCGCGTCCCGCGACTATTGAGTCCTGATGAGGTGTTTTGTATTACCTGCCGCCCCACTGATTTAAAGCCGCCGACGGTATCATTTGAATAGACCCCTCTCACCGAGGTGCTACTTGAAAACATAAAACTCTGAACATAAAACTTTTCACAAAAAATATTACGACACTCACTTGGCAACAAACTAAATGTGGCCAGGAAAAAAAGAAAAAAAGGGCACTACGCTGTTGTTACCGGGACGTTTGCAGATGGTTTTTGGACACGCCTCGAGCATCATAGCTTTCGCAAACGTGAGATCAAAGTCGAAAGGGCTGAAAGAGGTTCGTTATATCTAGAAATACGTGAAAATAATTAGTTTTTTTCAACGTATTCTACAACTTTGTTGTTGTTGTTGTTGTAGTTTTACCGCGATTCAACAGAAGTGTGGATTGCAAACACAGTTTGGAGCTACAGTGTTTTTGTTTTGCACCAAATGATGCAAAGGTGCAACGTTTTAAAAATTCAGAATATGACAGAGTAAGACAGAATAGTCATTTCGTACCTTCATAAAATATCCCACAGTCTAATGAAAGTAGCGCAGCGATACGGTATTCCTATGGGGAATTTTGCACCGTACAAATTGGCGCAACTGTGTCCAAAAAGTCGCCAACAAAGGTGGGACGAAGTGAATTCGTTCAGTAAAGCGTACGGACAAATTTTTTGAGTGTACGAGGCGTCGTGTACAATATTCCGCTGACATACGGTAAGACATCGACCAACACACTGTTTGCGAACAAGCCCCACACTGGGCACTGCGCGCGCAGAAACAGCCCGAGGCGAAGCATTTGCACATGCGCAGTGCCGACATCCACGCCACCACAATTGCGTGACATTAGAGCATTGAGTTTGTCCATACGCTGGCCGAACTGGCAATGTATGAACTCTAACAAAGAAAGATTGCGCTCGAATGCTTGGTATGTGCAGTTGACAGCGGGGTAGCGCCGGGGGGGGGGGGGGAGGGGGGGGGTGCACTTTCTTTGTTATACGGCGAGCAAATGTTTCAAAATGCGTCTTTAGTGCATCGGCACACAAGGTGGAGCACGCCAGTTATAGGGTAACATAGATAACGCTCAGGGAAGGCGCGATAACGAGACGGCCAAACGCGCGCCGTCAATGGTGTAAAGTCGAGGGTAAACAGAAGCACGTGGGCGCGTCTGGTGGTAAACAAACGCACGAGGTGGGCAAGCTACAGACCAACTTGCACGCCGTATTGTGCAGTATCTGAATGCCTACCTGACATCCATCGCGTAGGGATAGTCGGAAGGGGCGGGGGCAAGGTGACCAGAGAAATTTTAAAAGCGTACAGAATTAAAGAAGAAAGAACGAACCATTGCGTAAACGAAACTTCGGTTCATCTGTATAGCAGGAAGATTTTTAATCTGGGCACGTGCAGATTGGCCATGATGGTGTTGTTTATTTTTGTTTATTTTAGTGTTTTCTTTTTCATTTAACCTTCAATTGAGAGTCAACGGTTGCCTCGTGTACATTCTTCTAATTTTCCTTCATTTTTCTGTTTGCGCTGTGTAGATTTTTCTAAGAATACGAAGTAAAATTATTTGAGCACTACGCGTATGCTGCCTTAATTTAACACGCATGCAGCTTCCGCTAGTGGCGTGTGTACAAAAGGCACGCAGCAGCGTGCCTTTTGTAGGGTCACTAGTCGTCTTGTGCTAAAACTTTGAGACCAATTGAGGGGATCAGTTAGATTGAAATATTGTTTATGAAAAAGGAGGCCTCGAAGGTTATATGATTTGGTCAGTTGAGATTTTGGATAGTCTTAGAAATGCCGCTAGGTGGGGTATGCCCGGTGCTCTGCCATGTTTATCGGCCCAAGATAGCCGATAAGCTCAGCAAACAAGACCAAACATGGAACTAAAACTTCACCCCAATTTGAACACGCCGACGGAATTTCAATTATATTAAACACATCGTTGTTTTGAACCTTTTGCAACCTTAAGCTTGTAGAGCCAGGGCTGTTGCCGCTTGCTGGACTGTGACACCCAGCAGACTCCATATGCTGAAGTGAAAGCAATGCAAGCGTCTCATTGCTGAGCTCAGAAAGCATGCCAGCATTGGAAAACAGGTGCCATACTCAAATGGTGTAAAGACGAATGTAAACGCACGTGGCCATTTGTATGAAGGACAACATAGATGTTGTCTGGCGCATAGATTGCGAAGGTACGAATGTTGTAATTATTGCATGTGCTGAGCTAGGTGTTTGACGAAGTACAACTCCCCCTTCCCGGACACACGCACACACAAACACACAAATAAGCGTCATTCGCTTGATGAGAAACCGGGATAGCATATTATTAGTTTCAGAGCGAAAGTTGTTTGGGATTTTTTCCACTACTGAAAATGACATTCGTTGTTAATGTTGTAGTTGTAGTAGTACTTGGTTACATTGTTGATGTAACTGGCGATGTTGGGCGTCCGTTGTCAATGTTGAAAGATCCTTAAAAAAATCGCCCGCCTCTCGCGGGAATAGAACCTGGGTTCACTGCGTGCGAAGCGCAAACGTAACCACTGATATATATCACTTGTTGTTTTATTATAAAGAACGGATATTTGCATGAGTAAAGAATGGGCCGTACAGAGCATAATTGAAGCGTCTCAGTGGCACGACGACACAACAAATTTAGAGCGTCCCAGCCAAGTTTATTTGCCATCTGAGACAATGTCCATGCAAAAGAAAAAGAAACGTAACCTTCAGGCTTACGCGTTTCTAGTGCTTTCGTAGGTGCGACTTCAGTCAACTAGCATGCTTAATTCTGGCGGAGACCTGACCTATATCAGAGAGTCAAAATATATGAAGCCATCGATGTAGTTACGCCATGCTCCCTTGCCTCATTCCACTACATTCAGGTGGTCGGTCCTCGACCTGTATATTTTCTGCAATCCGAGAACGGCAAGGACTTCCCAGGCTCTGCTCTTCGGACCTCATCCGAACTGTAAGAATATCAGCAAAGTTAAGACCAAAAATATTCTACATTTGTGCAAAAAAAAAAAAGACGTGCTCAAGAGTTTCTGGCAATGAACAAAGTGCACAATTTCGAGACCATGGTACAACAAAGAACCTTCTTCGCCAACCAACTCGTTATGGCTATGCCTCCCGGTGGAGACGCACAAAACAAATTGGTTCCTAGTCTTTCTGGGTAGCGCCGAAGACGCTGCAAAACCTAGGACTTAATTATACTGCCCTCACTCATACGGTATAAGGGTGGAAGCGTCAGGGAATCTAGCGTTTCCAAGTACAAAGTTTTCTTTTTCACGTTTTGAAGATACTCTCTCTAGTGTATTGTTTCACTCGTGACCTGACAGAAGTTGATGCGCCATCAAGTCAGCAACTTAAGAAAGCGCCTTCGAGTCCTCTAAAAAATTACAAACTGAAGCGTTTTTTTTTATCCCTAAAGAACATGAAACGCTACGATAAAATCTTAAGTTCAACAAACAGCAATCCTATTCCGCCCTTCTTTTTGGCTCAGAAACTAGCTATTGCGTCTGCGTTCAAAATTTGACTCCCACATGAAGGTCGTAAGTAAGCGTTGGACTTTAGAAATTTCAAGGGACGCACACGGCACCGCTTGTGCTGTGTACAACGCGGTTAGAAAATGAACAGAGTTACAAACAAAGGAAAGGTACATTATCAACGTATGCCTTCCATAACAGTCTAAAAATTTGGACAGCACACAATTTGAGTCCACGTCACCGCGTCCCGTGCTCAGCAGCTTGACTAAACATATACCAAGGTAGTTTGGCACATTAGATGTCCACGGAATGCTGAGGAAGATCTCGGGCTTCGAATCCCATTTTACCAGCCAGGCACCCGCATATTTATCGAAGTTCATTTGTGCGCCAGAAGCGGCGCAAAAGTTAAATATGTGCTGCACCCCCTCCCGCGGATGAGTGGTCTACGAGCACGCCACCGCCACATCGTCTGCACACGTCAAACCCTTGAGCGAACATAAAAAAGGTCAGTCCTCTAATGTCCGCATCAGTGACGGTAGCCCTGCTGAGGTGCTCAAAGTAGAGCGTCAACAAGATTGGAGATAGAGGGTAGCCTTGTCTCACGGATCTGCTCAAAGCAGTGGAAGCTTTTTTGTTCACCTTTACGAACAGACGCGTCGAGGCGTCACTGTAGCACAGCGTCACGTAACGCAGCGAGCGCGCACCACATTCCACAGGCCTCTAAAAGACAGAAAAAATCGAGTAGCACCCTCTATTAAACGTGTTTCTTCAGTCAAATTGTAACACGGCCAGCGGGCACTGTATACCACCTGCAGTCTCGCACACTACTGCATTTCGTGGAGGTGTGTGGCGATCGCTCTTCCGTTAATGCCATGAGTCTGGTGGTCACCGATGACGCTGCAAGTTCCAGACTCTAACCCCTGGGCGACAATCTCAGCCATGATCATATAATCGCTGGTCAGCAGGCTGACTGGCCGAAAGTGACCTACTCCCAGCGGGCCAGTGGCATGCTTCTTTGGGATGAAAACGGTGACTGCTTGACGCATCTACAGTGGCATCAGCCCTCTGCGCAGGATGTCGACGAACATATCTCGTAGGACTGGGGCCAGTTGCTCCGCAAATGTCTTCAAGAACAGGCTGTCAAGGCCGTCGACACCAGGTGACTTTCGAGGAGCAAGCTCTTTGAAGGCTTCCTAGACTTCGTCCACATAAATATTTTTGTTGATCTGGTTTCTTAGCACTTCTGGTACTTTTGGCACCGGTCCTCTATATTTAAGACATGGTATCTCGTTTTCAGCTGTTGTGAGGAGCGTGGAGTATGCGTCCACAAAAGCGGCCTCAATCTCCTTTTGCTGCCTTACCTTGTCTTGGCCGACAAGCTTGGTTATTCAATTGCGGACCGCGTGCTGCCTTTCTCGAGTTTTTAAAATCCTGAGGGGCTTTTCGACTCTTTCTAGAGGGAACGTACTACTGCGAATTATTGCGTTTTTGTAGTCATGTTTTGGAGCTCGAGGAGTCGACCCTTGGGCTCCCCGACGTTAATTGGGAAAACTAAAGGTGTCATGTTCTCTTCGACGATTTAGGTGCGTAGGTTCTGCGTCAAGGCGCGGTTCTCAGCCTTTTTGCTGCAGTTTAGTTCTGCCTGAACTACGGTGGAAGTAACATTCAGGTGATGACTCTCTGTCCGATGCGGCGGCAACATTATGATCGGCGCACCGAGCGCGTTCACTCACACGGGGATAGATGGTGCCCAAGTATGGAATCCCTCCCAAACCTACCGCTCCGGTTTTTGCTCCCGGCGGCGGTCCTGCCATTTTTCGCTCACCACTCCTTGTTGTACCTCACCGCCACCACGCCGCCCTCAAGTCGCCAGAGTCCGTAAATCTGTGTTCTCTTCCTTCTTCTTCCCCTCTTCTTCTTCTTCTTCTTCTTCTTTTTCTTCTCCTTCTTCTTCTTCTTCCTCTTCGGGTTAAGGCTCACCTTCGTTCACGATAGTGGCACCTGTGATCGAAACAGCACCAAAGCAAAACACGAGGCCAGCCAATGGCCGCACACCACCACTACACCGCGAAAAAGGCGAGCACACTACGCCGCCGACACCCAGGCTGCCGAGGAGGTACCTCATACCCACGGTGCTCAAACCTCAGTGCCCTCCGCGGCGGCGTGGAAATAACTACTCCCGGTTCTAGGCTAGCTCCGAGCACGATCTGGCTGCTCTGCTCCCTGCGGGAAAAGTGGCCAGAGTCATCACCTAAATGTCTTTTTTTTCCACCGTAGCCTGAACTGAGAGGCAGCGAGTTTGACGTCTTGCTTCAGCTCTTCCCACGTCACTGCATCTCCGACATTCCCGTCACTTTTGGTTTTAATAATGTTCTTCAATTTAGCACACAACAGCTCCTCTCTATAAGAGATTTTGATTCAAATTTTATTCATTCCACCACTAAAATGCGTCCTTCGTATGGACGGCACTTTCCACGACTACCGTCACAAGGGCGCGGGCTGAGAAGGCCAGCGGTTGAACGTCCTATGCCTAGCTATTTGCTGCGAGCTCACCCGTAACGTACTCTCGGTCTATCCTTGCATGGTAGCTTCCCTGTCAGCTGGTATACTCTGGGCATGGGCCCGTGCTAACTCTCGAACAATTTGCAAGTCAAAGTCGAGCCGTCAATTTCAAAATTTCCCACGGCTCGCATCTGACCGTCACCTCCTTGAGCAGCCTGCCGCACGCAATATGCAGTTGAATTTGCCCGCCAATACCGCTTTGCACGGCGTGTCAACGTATTAACGGAGTGTGGTGAAAAACGTTTTTCGCTCGGCGGTATCGCTTGGGGCATAAACGGGGGTATAGCGACCCTCACGGTCAGCACAAGCCGGTCTACAAAAGAAGATAAAGAAAAGGCGGGGCTCGTGCGGCGCGGGCACATAAACGCAGTTCGAATCCTACCGCTGTCTGTACTGGTCGCTCTCATTCCAGCTCCTACAGATTTGGTGACCCGGTATCGGACTCACGCCTTCCACCCTGCTGCTGTTTCCATGGCTCACGCCGGCCCATCAAACGTTCCTCACGGCGACGCCCTCCTCACGGCAACGATCCAAAACATTCGGCTTCCGCCTTTTTGGTCCAAAAATCCCCGAGTATGGCTTATGCAAGTCGAGGCACAGTTCCGTCTCCGGCACATCACCAGCCAAGAGACGAAATACCTTCACACCGTCTCCTCCTTGCCAGCCGACGTAGCCGAGGAACTGGCCGACATTCTCTCCACTCCGGATCCGGTCAGCCCCTTCGACCAACTGAAGGCCGCCATTCTTGACCGCAAGACCGAGTCGGAGCGCAGCAGGCTTCAGCAACTCCTTAACACCGAGGAGCTCGGTGACAGACGACCGTCCCAGCTTCTCCACCGAATGCGTCAGCTGCTGGGAACCCAGAACCAAGACCCCAACAACCACCTCCTGCGTGAGTTGTTTTTACAACGGCTCCCATCGACCATGGTCCCGGTTCTGGCGGCCGCGGAAGACATGTCGCTCGACAAGCTCGCTGAGCTTGCCGACCGTGTCGCCGACTACTCGCGTGCCCCTGGCATCAGCGCTGTCGCCAATAGAACGCCCGCAACAACATCAGAGGACTCTAGACTGTCGCGCCTTGAGGACCGTATCGAGGCCCTGAGTCATCAGCTTGCCACCCTTGCACCTTTGACGCGGCATCGCCAACCACGGTTCCGCTCCCGTCGACGCTCGGGCTCTCGCTCCCGTTCCCTGAAGCGCACTCCCTCCAACACAGGTGAGGACGACACTACCTCGGGTGTGTGCTGGTACCATCGTACCTTCGGAAACACTGCCCGCAAGTGCACCCTACCTTGATCTAGGGCGGGAAACTAGATGACCGGGCACTGACGGCGGCAAGCGGCACCGGTCAACAGGAAAGCCGCCTCTTTTACGTCGTAGACAGGGTAGCTGGCCATCGCTTTCTTGTCGACACTGGAGCCGAGGTCAGCGTACTACCGGCCTCTTCTGTGGACCGACAACGCAAGCAAAAGACCTCCCCGCTCCAGGCGATCAACAATTCACCCATCGCCACCTACGGTCAGCGGTCCGTCACACTCAACCTCGGACTGCGCCGCACATTTCGGTGGCTATTCATTGTCGCCGATATCAAGCAGGCTATCCTGGGCGCTGACTTTCTCAGCTTCAACAACCTTGCCGTAGACATTCATTCACGGCGCCTCATTGATTTGACCACACACCTCTCTGTAAATGGCGTGCTCTCAACCACCACGACGACAGCCATTCGCGCGTTTTCGCCGTCGTCAGATTACGAGAAAATTCTTGCGAATTTCCCGAACATCACGAGACCGCACACACGAGAGTCGCCGGTGAAACACACCATCACCCACCACATCGCTACCTCTGGCCCTCCCGTTTTCGCGCGTCCTCGCCGACTGTCTGGAGAACGCCTCGCCATCGCTCGTCGCGAGTTCGAGCACATGCTCGAACTTGGAATCGTTCGTCCATCGTCGAGTAACTGGGCATCACCTCTTCACATGGTCGCCAAGAAAGATGCAGGTGACTGGAGACCATGTGGTGATTATCGCGCCTTGAACGCCAAGACTCAACCTGACAGATACCCACTGCCTCACATACAAGACTTCACCGCGAATCTGGCTGGATGCCAGATCTTCTCCAAGATCGACTTGGTGAAGGCATACCACCAGATTCCGGTGGAGCCTGCAGACATCCCAAAGACCGCCATCGTTACACCTTTTGGCCTCTTTGAATATGTGAGAATGCCATTTGGCTTGCGGAATGCCGCCCAGACTTTCCAACGCACCATCAACGAGGTGACGCGCGGCCTAGATTTCGTATTCGCTTACCTAGACGATATTTTGGTCGCCAGCGCATCGAAGAAAGAACATGAGCAACATCTGAGCGCCCTTTTTACCCGGCTTGACGACTACGGTTTGGTCATCAACCCCAACAAATGTCTTTTCGGCGTGACCAACATCGAATTCCTGGGCCACCTCGTCACCCCACAAGGCATCAAGCCTTTAGAGACCAAAGTCACCGCCATTCGTGACTTTCCTCAACCAACATCTCTAAAAAAGTTGCGTGAATTCTTGGGCCTACTGAACTTCCATCGTCGGTTCCTGCCGAAGTGTGCTGAGTTACTAAAACCCCTAACTGACCTGCTCGCCACCAAAAAGGAAGCCTCGGCGTCTCTGAATTGGAGCGAAAGTGCAGCGTCTGCCTTTTCGTTAGCGAAACAGGCACTTGTTGACGCCGCAATGCTCACCCACCCTGCCCCAGACGCGCCACTCCGACTCCTCACAGACGCATCAAACGTAGCTGTCGGCGCGGTTCTTCAACAGAACGTTTCTGGCTGGCAGCCGCTCGGTTTTTTTTCACACAAACTCAAAGACGCTGAACAGAAGTATAGTACCTTCGCACGGGAACTTCTAGCAGTGTATCTGTCCATCAAACACTTTCGCCACTTCATCGAGGGCCGGGACTTTTACGTTCTCACCGATCATAAGCCCCTGACATTTGTGTTCCATCGAAACCACACCGACTACACCGCGCGTGAAATCCGGCACCTCTGCTTTATCTCAGAGTTTACCGTCGATCTCCGACATGTCAGCGGCCAGGAAAATACTGCTGCTGACGCACTCTCTCGCGTAGCAAACATTAATTCAGCTCAACATCCAGTGGATTTTGAAGAGCTAGCAGCCGCTCAAGACGATGACCCCGAGCTACAACGCCTTCGTGACTCTTCTGCATCTCTCAAGTTCGCTGACATTCCTCTACCTCTTTCTCCAACAACCGTCACTTGCGAGACGTCAACCGGCGTTTCACGCCCGTTTGTACCACCAACGTTTCGTCGGACTCTGTTCGACCACTTGCACAACAAAAGCCACCCGGGAATCCGTGCTTCACAAAAATTGATTACCGCTCGCTTCTTTTGGCCGAACATGAATGCGGATGTCCGCCGCTGGTCTCGAAATTGCCTTAAATGCCAGCGCGTCAAGATCATCCGACACACCATCACCCCAACCTCACCATTTCGCCCACCAGACTCGAGGTTCGCTCATGTCCACCTCGACTTAGTTGGACCTCTTCCTTCATCCCGAGGTGCCTGTTATCTGCTGACTTGCGTGGACCGGTTCACTCGGTGGCCCGAGGCAATCCCTGTCCCCGACATGACAGCAGAGACAGTCGCGAAAGCCTTCCTCGACGGCTGGGTGTCGCGTTTCGGCTGTCCTACAGTCGTAACTACCGACAGAGGACGACAGTTCCAGTCCGCCCTTTTCGCGGCTTTTGTCTCCATCCTGGGCGTCCGACACATTCATACCACCGCCTATCATCCATCAGCTAATGGCATGGTGGAACGACTCCACAGGCAGTTGAAGGCAGCCCTCGCCACCTACGAGCCGCGCGAACGTTGGGCCGACCATCTCCCCCTCGTCCTCCTGGGCCTTCGCTCGGCGCTCAAGGCCGACCTCGGCTGTACAACAGCTGAGCTTGTATATGGTTCCCCATTGCGCCTCCCTGGAGACTTTTTCTCTCCAACGTCCCCCGACTCTCAGCACGAACCAAGCAGTTATGTCGCAGACCTTCGACAAACCATTCGTGAGCTGCGACCAGTTCTTCCCGCTCAGAGGAATCCTCAACACATTTTCATGAGCCAAGACCTTGAGTCGTGCACCCACGTCTTCTTACGGCGCGATCGTATTCGTCGACCTCTTACACCAGCTTACGATGGACCTTTCAAAGTGCTCGCTCGCCAGGTCAAGACCTACACCCTCGACATCAACGGTCATCATGACGTTGTTGCTATAGACCGCGTCAAACCGGCCTACCTGGACACTGCCCTGCCTACGCCCGCCTCTGCCATTACCACCCCACTGCCAACTTCGGCGTCTGCACCTAGACCCCAGCGCGTCACTTGGGCTCCTCCGGCATCCATCGCTCTACAGGGGGAGCCTTATAGCGACCCTCACGGTCAGCACAAGCCGGTCTACAAAAGAAGATAAAGAAAAGGCGGGGCTCGCGCGGCGCGGGCACATAAACGCAGTTCGAATCCTACCGCTGTCTGTACTGGTCGCTCTCATTCCAGCTCCTACAGGGGCTTATTCAACTCACCCTTGTACTCCCACTCCACAAATACATCCGTTTTGATGACACTCTCATTTAGGGCAAAGCTCGACGCCTATATCCTTCGAAATCAAAATGTACGTTCCGCCACTTGCTCGTTGGCTTTGAAACAAAGACACTCGAGGTGTCTTCCTACGAAGTAAACCACGGATTACACCTGCTTCTCAGCCCCCGGCTTTGCTTCTTGAAGCATGACAACATTTACGATTTTTTTAGAAGTAAGTTCAGCACCCACTTCTTTTTCGTGAAGCTAAAAGGCTGACGTATCTAAGGTTGGCAATTTTCAATGCCCTCATCGCTTCTGTGAAATAGGGTGGCTATTGTTGGTTGCCGGCTGACGCAAAGATATCTGCGCAATCCGCCCCAGGAGACACCTATAGGCGAGGGCCATGAGCTCGCATTCTTAATTGGGGGCACCCTCTGGCGCTCTTCTGTGGAAATGCGCGGCTTGGAGTCGAAACGCCCTTTCCTTGCGAGCGCTGAGAGCCATTTGATGTCGGAGCACGTGTCGACATTGCGCGTCTTCAGGGAGCAAGTCGCCGGGCTTCTGTGAAGCGTCGTCACCGGCTTCCTCCATGTCAGACACAAGCTCGGTCATGGATCCGTCCGTGACCTCTCCCGCACATGGTTATTTTACTTGAGGGACACGGTTGGCCACCGTGTTATCGTTGGGAGTGCGCGGTGCTTCGGCGGGGGCTCCGTCTGCGTGCTGCTGGAGTTTCCTGAGCCGGTGCTTCGCTTGCAGCTGCCTCCTTGGGAGGCTTGCAGAGATGGGGCCAAGTTCCTCACGTGTGGTGCTCATTGCAGCTGCCTCAACCTCTTTCCCCGCCTTGGTGTGTTCATCGAAGTCCAACGGTAACCCCCGTCACCACTGCATAAGTGCGAACGCAGTTTGCTTCCTCGTGTCGGTTGCACTTTTCGCACCGAGGCACACGACAGTCTCTTCGACGTGGCCTGTCCTCTTGCACCGGATGCATACGGGTCACTACCGGGAACCAACACAAGCATATTCCCTCCCAAAACTCCCATTTAATGCGAAAGGTTGTCTTCAATGAGGCAATTCTTGAGTCACGAACGCATGGTGGACTGGACGCCCGCTAAGCCGTCAGCCCTCCGCGTGTCCCGGGCGACCTCGCTCATCTTTCCGCACAGCTTGAGCGCTCGCCGAACCAAGTCGTTGCTAACGTGGACGGGTAGCCAACGAAGCTTCAGGCGCATTTAGCCGTTGTTGGGATCCACGACGAGAAACTTCTTGCCTTTAACTTCCAGATCCCGGGCGTCTAGCAGTTTTCGCGGATCTTCCTGCGACTGGAACGTGAAGTTCCAAAAGTGATTTGGTACGGCGCTCCCGCTTTTAGGGTGGGAAAGACGCCCAAGCGGTGCAGATCGCCCTTGAAATCTTTGATCCTGCACGGGTGTCCCGCAACGTCGGCGTCAAGAAGCACCGAGTTTAAGAACACATCTCCTGATGACAGGAGAGGAAGTATTATGCGATAAGATCCCGGGAATGATTTAATCGAGATACCACGGCCGGCAACGGACGCTATCACCGCTCCTTCGGAGCCCATGATTTTGTGTCTGCTCGAGACGAGAGCCTGACACAAAATACCTGAGCTACGCCACAGCGGTAATAATCCGCTCTAGAGGCAATCGCAAGCATGGCGCCCAGACTGGCGCCCCATAAGTGCAAGCACTTGCAGCTTGCGCATGAAAATAGTTTTCGCAAGCTTGATATTGCACGGGCTTGTTTGCACGAGCACGTGGCGGAGACCAGTGACCTTGCTTGCAATCGTCTACAGTATACGTTTTTATAGTTCCTGATGTTCACTGCACGCGTTCTCTGAAACAATGCAAAGAAATAGCCGATAACAAAATGCCATCGTAGCTCTGTCAGTGCCAAGAGCTCGTACCAAGAAATGCGGGTTCACGAGTTCCGGAAGAAGCGCTCAGGAACAAAAGAAAGCGACAAAAACGTTCGAAACGCAATGTTAAGACATCTATTTTCTACCGAAAGCCTTTGTTCACCCACCCCACGGTGCATGAATTCGACGCCGACGCCCATCGACCTCGCCTTGACGTGTATACACATAAGAAATAAAAAAATAAATTCCGGCAAGTGGTATCTTTTTTTCTTCTTTGTATTGCCATAAAAGATACAATTGTTTATAATCTGGGTGCAATTAAAAGCATGTAAGTAGACAACGAACTATTGAAATATGTATTCAAAAGTATGTTTGAGTAGAGCCAGTCGGGGTCAACAAAAACTAAAAATGACGAGACATTTATTTTGTAAACTGAGTGAAACAAGTTTCCTTAATGACTAACTAAAAAAGCTATTGCAGATACCAAAAAAATAGGGAATCCACGCATACATAGAAAGACAACAAAATGATGGCCAGAATTATACGCCCGACCCAATCATAAAATTCCTTCAGCCAATTTTTTCTAAGATCCATCCATGTCTAAAAAACAACTTAACAGACGATACAAAGACAAAACATTATTCGGGATCGCGTTTCATATAATTTTGCACTCTCTTGTTTTGCTTCTTACAATTGGTATAAGGAATGATAAAGACGCCAACAAAGTTGTGGGACTTCGAGCTCCGAGCGTGCGATGCGAAATTATCTCGAAGAAAAGGGAGACAACAAAAAATTATAGCTATAAAAAAGTGAAAAAAAATAAAAACGATGGAGGGACATTCAATTACAGAAGGGTTTGGATTTGGGCTAGTTAGTTGAACATGTTTAGGGGTTAAAAGCGCTAAAAACAGCGCTTTTAATCCCTAAACATTAAATTACCTTAGTCATTAATTGAAGAGACCGCACGGGGTCGATGTGCCTGCTTGCAGGGGCCGCTTCGCCCTTGAAGCAAACCGGTGCAAACTGATAACGTAGTTTATGAGAAGCAGGCTTTTGAAAGACGAAAGAAACCAACGGGTTTTACAAAGTATAAAGACTCAATCCTAACTTTCGAAAGCCACGTTTTTACGCGCAGAGTATCATTTGTCTAATTTTGTTGTCTCTCAACAGATTTATTTGGGGGCAAAATAATTTCCGCATAAATAATGGTGCTATCGGGTAATTTTCAGGCGGAGTGGACACATAAATGTATATTACAGTAAAAAAGGTACACGTGATGTCATACTGAACTATAACTTCTTCAGTTTCCCGATAAAATTTTAATCCAGCAAAACTTGAACTGAAATGAAAATGAAAGATATACGAGCGTATTGTAGTGCTCCGATGTGTTGCTGGCACACAGAATAATCATTTATGTTAGCTATACGAGAATTTTTAAATAAAATATATAAGCTAATTCACTTTATATGTAAACCGGATCAGTCCATAGTGAAATTTGGTTTGCGCGCAAACCGTCGCTTGGTGAGAGAGACCACGGCAATAAAATAATCCAATATTTATCGCGTTTTCCTCAGGAAACGGGTCGTAAATATGAGGTTGGAAATACAGAAGAAAATGCTGAAATGTAAACAAAACGCACAAACGAAACGGACATGGACATCGTACCTGTCAGGTTCAGTTTAAAAAAAGAAATAAAAAAGTTATCATAACTCTAAAAACAAAACAAAAAATCTAGGAGGGCTTTTAGGTAATCCAGCGAAAGTTGATTCGCGAGAAAGCTTAGACTGGTTCTAGTTTTAAATAGTGCTTCTTATACGACTTTTCCTTCCTAACAATAGGCCTGGTTCATGAGTAAAACGCTGTGCAGGCGTAATTATACATTCCGAATTAACTGTTTTTGTTAAACTTGCTTCCGGTATTAAAGTATATTCTTAGCTCATGGACAAATTACAAAACAAATATTTGACATAATAGAATATTTTTTTCATTAATAGAAAGATTGTCCTGTACTGAGGTATTCGTTGACGATGTGTACACATATTTTACAGGTGGTTAGGTTAGCTTTAATTTATTACTTAACATTAAAAAGTAAGCTGTTCACTTTTCAGTCTTTGTCTAAGGGGCTTTCCCGAAGAATATTAAGATACTAGACATAATTATAAGTTTCGTCCACTTTTGCGACGTACCAGCCAAGTTCACTTGCCTCAAGTCTAGCCAATATCCGGCTGATAGCCTCTTTTCTAGTTGGAATTCGTAGTCCTTATTTTCTTCTATCCGTATGTTTGTAACGTCTTTTAAATAAAATTATCTTTGGGAGATTTCGTTATGCAGAGAAGTCAAAACGTGCATGTAATTTTTACACAGTCGTAATTCCAAGGTATAATGCCCAATCTTGCCAAGCGGAGGGAGCAGCCCAACCTCTACGCACTCCTAGTACAAAAACAAAACAAATTTCTACGAAATAATAAAACTATAATCCATCGAGGCAATAAGAGGTGAAAGTGTTCAAAAGTCCATTCAAAGAATAAACTAGAAACAAAGTATTTAAGAAAACAATGTCCTATTACCAGTGAATAAGCGATGAGTGGTGCCATAGTTGACAACGGCCTTTTTTTTAGCTTTCTGTGACTATATCAACGAAAACACTATTCACAAATAAAGCAAATAAAAAATTATAGACGTTTACAATTCTCTGTAATGCCGAACTAGAGCGCAGCTCTTCAGGAGGAGAAGGGGAGGGTACGGAGGGGAGGGTATGCCCTTCTTCCCTTCCCTCCTCCTCTTCTGGTCCCCTCCAATTTAGGAGAGAATTTTCGCTAAATTTCTCGCCAAATTTAGCAAGGAACTTTTTCCGCTAAATTTAGCTAGGAATATTTTCTGCTAAATTTAGCGGGGAACTTTTTCCGCTAAATGTAGCTAGAAATGTTTCCCGCTAGATTTAGCGAAAAAGTTCTACGCTAAATTTAGCGTGAAAATTTACCCACTGAATTTAGCGGGTAAATTGAGCGGCTTGAGTGGTGACGGCGGCGCCGCTCAAGCCGGAAACAAACGCCTAAAAGCTGCGCTCTAAAAAAAAAAAAAAAGACATTGTGACAGAGGGAGTTTAGTGTAATTAAAAGCTGCCCAGCACTTTTCTAAATGAACTGCTGCGGATGCTCAGTGCGTGAGTCACTTGTCTATAAACCGCTCGCTTTTTTTTTCTTCTAGGTTACGTAAATTGTTGCTTATGCAGCTACACACTCTTAATTCAGATTGACGCTGTTTTCTTCTACCGTGTTGTCAAAGTTACTGTAAGCGGCCCCAAATAAACTCGAACTATATAGTGGGGTAATTTTTTAAAGTATAAGATATTGCTTCAAATTGTGGCATTCCCTAATAAAAATCGAGACTGTAGCATACATTCTTTTATGAGCACCGAAGAACTTTATTGCACATCTAGTGAATGCTCCCTTTATGTGAGGAACTAAATTACTTTATTTACGTGTAACGAACTCTATGTAGTGCATATCGCTATTTGAAACGTCCAATATTAGATAACTTATTTCCTAAAATCATACACTAACTATGCACGTGTTTTTTTTTCTTAAATTCAATTAGGCCAAGTAATGAAGCAGGCCCGTTAGCACGAGCCAAATATAAACCAGCTTCGGCCGTTCTTCAAGCAATTCTAGGTGGTGTCTTGTTCGGGAGGCCAAATCAGAGACAATCAACTAATTAAATTCTGCGTTCTTCTCACCGCCAAACAAAAGCATATCGAACCCCATAATCGCGCCGCACTTGGAGCCGTGTTGGAGGCGCTGTTCCGAAAAAAATAACAGGTAAATAATAAAGATGTTTAATAATGACAAAAACAAAAAATTATTACAGAGGACACAAGGCCTACAGTAATATAATTTCTTTCAAAGAAAAATAAGTACTTCCCCCCGCCCGTGGGATTGGAAATATGCTTTCTGCTGCGTCTATTTTTTATTCATTTTCTATATATTTAGACGAAGGAAAGTGCGGCAAGCCATTAGGATTGTAGAATGCCGGAATGTGGGTTAGCGAGTAGTTATTTTCTGCTTTCGCTGTTTTAGAGCGAGACTGGTATTAGACTTGTTGTTCGTTCAGTTTCTCGTCATTTTTTATCTTTTTTTATTTACCTTTGGTTTGTGGTGATGCAGGTGAAAGTATTCGTAATCGACCCCGTGTTTTCGCGAAATGGTGAGAAGAATCAGCGCTAAGCCTCTTTGTTTTTTTTTTGTTTTTTTCTTCTCTTTTTTTGTGCGAGTGGACGGAAATAAATCTGTACAGTTGGACACTTTGTAATTCTTTAATTTGAGCGAAAGGCGCACGAAAGCACTGTCGCGATTGCGTATGTCACCAGACAATTTTTATGTTATTTCCCTGAGCACTTGCGTAATAAAGACTGCTTTCTGAAGCCATGAGCCTCAATTTAGTTTAGCGAAAAAATATGAGAAAGGCCCTGTTTATATATACCGTACAATAGCTTATGTGAGAGTTTATATAATTGAAAAGACAAATTAGCTTAACACAACGTAAATGCGAACGGAATAATTATCCTTCATAATTCCTTATCTTGGTTTCATCGGTAAAGATTAGGCATAGTTTAAAAAAAATGAACTATGGAACAAACAAAAAAGGAACAAAGAAAAGAAAGTCGTGCCCGTCGCATTATTAAACTCTTTCGGGTCAGGTACTCGTCTACGAAAACTATTTCTGTTATCGGAATCGAGGATGACTTGGCCATTGACGTACTCGCAAGCTCGCGACGTAACATGAATGACCGCGAGATGGATATCCCCGAGCTATGCATTCCAAGCTGGGAAAAACGTTTCCGAATACATACATGGTCTTCCTCTGTACCATTATATATCTTGCAATCGACCGGGATGTAATCTCGTTACCGAACTACAAAAAGATTAGTTAATTCGAGGAAATTGAAAAAATACGACACAAACGCAGGTTTTAGTGACTGAGTGTGTTTCCGTAGACTGTGTTGGATATTAGTAATGCCTAGTGGTAATTTGAATTCATTATATGCATAAATGGGTAGATCTTCGCATAGAAATGAACCCCCTTCAACTTTATTGCAATCATTACAATGCAAGTGCCCCCCCCCCCCCCCGTTTTCCTTTTCTTGAAGAACACATGATCCGTTGATCAGAAGAACTGGCACCTATTGGACGGTCCTCGGAGCCAAAAAAAAACAAAAACGGTCGGTCTTTTTTTTTGCTTTCAAATTCAATATTTAAGCGTTAAAACAAAACAGTGAGATATTTGACGATATTTCAGCTCAAGTGCGAACAAATACAATGCGGCGATAAACTGGTGGAAAGGATGAGACGAGAGCGTGCAGGGACGATTAATGGGCAGACGTAAAGCATGCTGCCTTTTTGTCCACTGCACTCGTCGTACGCGTTCCAATGAGAACCTGAAACGCCGGACGCCAGTATTCCGCGTTCTAACGCATTCGACGAGTGAGGTGGACACAAGGGCAGCTTGCATTGAGTCCACCCACCAATCATCCCAGCCAGAGCTCGGCCTTCTCAAGTCTCCACGCGCTCTATTCTCCTCCTCTCCCGCAGTTTCTGCCCGTATAAGGACTGCTTCCAAAATTAAACGGGCGATGCAACAATTTGTGTATTTTGCGCACATACCGCGTCGAGCAAATTCCCGATGTTCATGATCTATGAAACACGCGTTCGTTTTTTACCACACACAATAGAAGTGGCAGAAGAAATGAAAGAAAAATGAACCGCGTTCACCCTTTCAACTCGCAGCCAGAACAAGCGGCCACGTGATCTGGAGCCAATTATATGCCGCCAATGTTGATCATAACCACGCGCCGGGGTTGGCAAGGCGCAGGACACTCTCTGAGTTCCAGACATTGTTAGGGTTCGGCTGTTATCGTCATTGTAGCGATTGGACAGGGGCCACCACCCGAATCCTTGTCGCGCTATCGATTATCACGAGCCCAAATCGAGTGCTCACGCAATGCTCGGATACAATCTATGAACCGCATTAAAAATATCGTCACTGGGGATACTGCGATCTCCTACCTACGTCATCATGTTTTGCGAAGGAGAGATTCAAAGAAAACGTTCGCTTTTGTCCTCGAATGACACCGCAACAAAGGACTTTCTTAGTCGGTGGCGTTGCGTGCGAGTGTACTTGGGTCGCACTAGGGTCAGTAAGCTCGCGTAAAGTGAAAAACATTCCAAGCGAACATCGTTGTACGGCCCTTGAAAGCCTTTGAAGGCTTGTCAATATGGCGGGCAAGTGTTCCAAAATGCGTCATTGGGGCATCGGCGCGCAAGGAGAGGCGGACCAATCAAGAAGCAGTGTCGAGAGCGCGCCGGGAACGCGCGGTGACAAAGCAGCCAAGCGCACGCCGGCATTGGCTAATGTCGGGGGAAGCAAAGCGCATGGGCGCATCTCGAGGGTAAACAAACACACGAGACGCGCAAAGAGCAGATCAACTTGCACGCCGAGTTTAAAGGCCGACGACCAGACTCGAGATTCTGCAAGGCAGAAGATCCTCCTCACCATAGGGGAGGAGGAAACAGAGCAACGGTGAACAGTATAGAAGAGGGTGAGAAGGAGAGGAGGGAAAAGTGGAAAGCGCGAATTGGTCGCCGGTCTTTAAGCATTTAACCATGTAAAGCGTGCACCTCCGCATAGCATGCCTAACAGAGGCAAAGCCCAGCTGCAGCAAGACAAGTTGCAGTGAAGCGGATTATGTTGAAAAAACTTTAATATACTTTTTTTTCGAATGGTTGGTAACGAATACATTTTTAAAACATACTTTCTTCTTTTATGACGGTATTTTATTGTACAGCGTATTTATTACATGCCAGTACATTGTTTAAAATTGTACACACAAACATATCCTAATTAGGTTATTTTTATTTGCCCTACCAAAGAAAAAAGTATTATTCACCAGTTAACTCGTGTCTACTGTGTCTCTTATTTCGAAACCGTATTGGTCATAAGCCTAACAAGACCTACAAATATATAGATATATGCCTTGTTTAATTAATGCCAGCCACCGGCAGTAATACTATTTTGCCTGGGACGCGTCTCAAAATGGTGTGTTTACCGTGTCCACAAAATAGGTCCCTCGGTGTTCGCCTTGTGACGTCACAGACAAGTCATGCTGTCGCCGATCGCGATCCTGGCGGTGTCCCAGCAGGGGTGCTCTATGTGGCAGACGCCTGCTCCACTGCAGGTTGGTCTCCAGTGTGACAGTCCATGGAAGCTTCCGCAGCCAGAAGCTCGGACGCCGCGTACGACAGCGACATTCGCGTTCGCTCGTGACATTCGCCGCCATTTCTACGACAAACCACCAGGATGGCGACGTCCTACAGCATAACACTCCGATTTCCATGACGTCATCTGTTGCCACTTCGGGACCAGCTTAAATGCTGCATGGGCGGAATCGGACGCTAAACACGCCAGTTGGAGACGCGCTCCAGGCAACAAAGTAAAACCAAATGCTAAAACCTACTCCGAATAAAAAGAAACGAAAACGAGCAAATAAGAGAATTTAAATCGAAACATGCCCAAAACTCTCCACAACATCTTCAAAACACGAACCCTCGGAAAGAATTCGCTTCCTTAAAATCGCAAATGGGGTTTTGTTAAAAACGTGTTTGCAACGTTTGGTACTGCAAAAACACACGTGTGGTTCTCTTCCCGATATTAATGGTGCAGTGTTTTTGCGGGTTTATATCTCCGTCGAATGTCGACTCGTTTTATATTCAGACAAGCACACCAGCCTCAACACCTTCTCTGACATGAGACTTGTACGTGGCTCGGAGGCAGATAAAACTTGGAGAAGGTTTTACGGCACTTCACAACGAAGTGTGACTTTAATATGAATGGCGTGCACAGTTGATTGCGTCGTCGAGTAACAACATTGAGTTCATGCAAACGAGTTTACACAAAATGATGCACGTGAGACATTGCGTACCTAAACAATCTTATCATGGCTTGTAATTAAAAAAATTGTACATTAGCACTTTAAAAAAAGAACACGCAGTCTTTATGAGCACCGTGATGCAAATACCTTGCGTTATAGGATTCCAATACTGCCAAGGGTATATTTAAAGGTATGTTTAAAACACTAAATGAAGTGTGGAATTTACGCCCACATGAGGTTTTTAAATTTTTACAATTAAAAACTTTTTTCCGTAATCAAGACAATAAAAAAACCAAACATTTACCTTTAATGAAGAAAGGTAAAAAAAACGCAGGCGAGCTAGGGAATCACACGTCTCGGGGTTACTATGGACTTACCGTCAGGCCCAGCGAGCTTCAGAGCAAAAAAGTTCGATATTTTGACACTTTTCAGATTCTGTATTTTTGCATTGAATTCCTTGATGTCAAAAACGCGTCGATTGGTTCAGCCAATAATGTATGTTTACGAACAAACCAAAAACTGCATAGCAAGTTCTGACTACTACTACCTATTTATTCTGTCTCACGCTCTATATTGATCTATCCTGTTTCCGTCGTTCTTAATTGTGGACATGTCTCAGTGAAACAGATTTCGGGAGGGGGGGGAGATGATCTTCTCGTTAAAAATCATCCGGGGCCAAAATTATTACCGAACGAAAAAAAAATTGTATTAACCCCAAATCAAAATTGCCAACAAAAAAAGTTACAGGAAGCTGTCATGTCCCCTTCGCCGTTATCGCGATTCAATAATCGATTCTGCATCGGTCAGCTTTAACTTATCGTGTCATGTTCGAACTTTAGTAACACCTAACTTTTGTTCTAGAGTCGCGTCATCTTTTTTGACGTTTTTAGTTGATTGGGGAGAAAACCTAGAACATATAATTTGTATCCGCAATGATTTCACGAATTTGTTTTCTAAAGAAAAATAACAGGCACAAATAAAAAGGTTTCAGGTTGACCATAACTTCCCGACTAAAAAAGATAACTGTTTCGTATTGCAGAGTATAAAGTGTTTAAGTTGCTCCAACGAGGGACCATTCAGCCACGGCGTGTTCTGTGAACCGGAACTTTTATCCACTTTGTTTGCCGTAGAGGTTGCTGAGTGAAATATTAGAGGCTCGTATATGAAGCTGGCTTCATTCTAAACATGAATGGTGCAGCTTAATGTAATTTAGAAAGATTTTGACTTGTTCTCTTTAATGTTGCGGAAAAATCCGCGTGTTAGGACATATCTGTGCTTGTTAGGAAATCTCGGTTTACGCTCAAAGCTCAGCTTGTTGCTCTCCTTTTAGGCGGAAGTTGAGCTGATTCAGTCCTGCTTAGTGCGCGCATGAACTTTGTTTTAGTTATCCAGAAACCGAAATCTGTCATCGCTTCAATCACAACTCCTACATCCTGAGTATTTTTTTTTATTTTACTGGATAAATTAATATTTGATTCTTTCCAAAATGAGCACCTTTCAGTAATTCTGCTTTTGTAGCATTTTTAACAACGAAGCTTATAAAAGGGAGTTAAACGAAACTTGCAGTTAATGTGGGCATAAGATTGTGTGTGCCTGTGTGGAAAAGATTTTGGCATGTAATTTCTTGAATTCTTCTAAAAACGAACTACTCTTCGCCATTCACGACTAGCTTGGAACTAGGCTTGAAAATCTCGGTGTTTCTTACTCTTTTCCTCAACACTCAGAACAGATGAGATGCTACAGCCATCATCAGCTCCCTTTGTTCTCTGTCAATCTTGCCAGATTGGTTTCTGATCTTTAGCTCGGGCTCATTTTGTGGTTGTTCTCCCGTTCACTCGTTTCCGGGGTGACAGAGTGTGTGCGCGGAAACTTCGAGAGAATTTGGAAACATAAAGTATGAGCCGGCTGTTGCTTCACCGCCGAACGCTTGATAGTGGTCTCACGTTTATTTGATTTCTTTTCTAAATGGTGGCGTGCTAATGAATTTATGTTTTTCTTTTGTTTACCGTCGCCTTTGATTCATGTGTCCCTTTCCTCTTCCCGTATTTTTTGTATTTCTTTAGTGCTGCCTGCCTTTTCTATATTTTAACTTCGTTCTTTTCCGTTCTTTTTTGTGCTTTTATCACACTGCCGACAAAAAGAGTAAAGCGAAGTCGCAATAGCAAGCGTATTTGTTATAAAAAAACAACAACATATTTTAACAATGAAGTAGTCCATGGCAAAATAATATTCTTATCTGCAAGAGTCTCGGGATTATAAGAATATCTAGAACGATTTTGCACACATCTTCATCTGGCATACCTTTAATACAATACAATTGTTGAAGCAGAAAGTATTTTTGCCAGAAATATGTTTGAATCCTAGACTTTTTCTCTTTTATGTAAGCCTTCCATACCAGGAAAAAGAAATCTCTCCAAAAATGAAATTAGGTAATTGAATGTTGTGTTCAGTCTGGATGTTTTAAGAGATAACAAGTCAATACTTTTACAAAGATGCTCAGCTAAACCTTTTTTTTTCATAACCAGAGAAAACAAACACCTATATCGCATTGGTTCGCAACATTTTACAGTGACAAAATCGTATCTCGGTGGAAATTTGGAATCACCTTTATTTTTCTTCTCATCTATTCTGTTGCTCCAGGGCCTCAGAAACTATCATTCCAATGAATGACGGTCTAAAAGACACTTTGGCAAGATCAAATCAAGCCTTACACAAAGTTGTATACGTTTAAAAAATAGATTAGTTTACACGCAGTAAGGTTGAATAGCGCAGGCCATAAAAAGCATTACAATTACGTGCATTTTTGTGTATGTCTTGAAAGGGTGCCCAACGTAAGGGGTGCCATAGACATACAGGCTTGTTGCAACTTACGCAGGAATTCCTTTGACAGATCTATATTATTGTTTCTGTCACGCCGTTGACTGTTATCGATCGTAATGTAAAAAGCTGGGCCGGGCGTGCACCGCCAATAAAATGTTTCGGGGATGAGTTGTTTTCTATCGCAGTTTCGTTGTCAGTGGTGTAAAATATGACATTTTGTTAAGACGTTTTTGTCGAAGTACATTCTTGGCTCAGTTTCGACATGGCAATCACGACGGTGTTGCGCTCTCGCTATGCCTACAACTCGGATATTAACGTAGAAGAGAATGGGGCCCTGCCGAGCCCAATGAGCCAAAACATGTAATCGCAAGTAATAAGGTTGTGCTTTTCGAAAAAAAAAAAAGTGGACAGGGAGGTATACACGACGTTTCGGGCGGGCGCCCTTTTTCCAGTCACTTCTTTGGTCAAAGAAGTCACTTCTTTGTTCGAAGAGACCTACTTACTAATCTCATATTCTGCTAGCAATCAATTTGGCAAAATATCTCCCAGTTCTTTTTTTTTTTGTATCCCTTAAACGCTTTGTTCTTTTGCGCGACCAAAGTTTCTTCCGCTAAAGGCGAGCTGTTTCAAAAGCAGATAGGCCTATTTTGGAGGAGACTCGATTGATCGACTCAGGGGTGAGTATCTTATACTCAGAGATTTTTGCAAAGCTTCGTAACAGGACTTCTCGATACGAACTAAGATAGGCTTCACCGCAAGACTCCGAAGAAAATAAAGGAGTTAACTTTTCTCACACTGCAACGACTCAGCGTTTGACGACACGCTTGGAGGTGACATGGCCCGCGCATTCCAGCGGCAGTCTCTGGATCCAATTTGTGTGGAAGGTGTTTTCAGCCACGCCGAATACGTCTATTGAGCGGTGGCATGCAAGAGTCGATAAGTGGAAGCATTCTAGGCCACAGAGTTTTTTTTCTTTTTTTGGAAAACCCTCTGTAAAGCGCTGGAAAGAAATAAAAACTTGCTTTGAGGAATTTCGATTTTACCCGGCCAACAGAAGCCTTCTTAAGTCGTTCCAACAATCGCAAAATATTTTTCCAGACAAACGTGGACGCAAAAACAAACTTTGCAAATGTTTGACGGAATGCATTATAGTAACTATTTTGCTTTTAAACGTACTGTGTGCGTTATTTAAGCGTTTCAATGTGCGCGGTATAAAATAATGAACAAAAACATATAATTTGGCATACTTGTGAGCAGAGCATAATTTGTTTGATGCCTCATAATGACTTATGTACCTGAAGCCCCGAGTATGTGGCTTTAAAATCTCAAACATTGTAAACATGTGAACTATTTAGCTACGTACACATTTAAACACAGTCCGAACAGAAAATGTTGGCTTTCTTTTTTATTTTCTCTGGAATGATATAAACACCAATATTTATCGCTTATTTTAGTGCTCAAATTGAGTATAAATTGTAATGCCACTGTTTTTGATGACAACTTAAAATATGTGACACTCACGAGTAAGAACAACAACATCAACCAAAAACTACCGGAAACTTGTCTGTTCCACCTGTTTCGTTTCCTGTACGTGCTCATTTTGTTAATTACAATTGAATTTTCTTGCCATATCACGCAATCTAACAGTTCATAGTGAGATAAAACGGTCCAGTGACTCCTTTATAGACTGACGAGCGTTTTGGTTGAATAGAGGTCCACCGAAAGAATAAGACAGGCGGGGCGAGGGACTACGTGCACTTTCTTTCATAAAGAAAGTTTACATCGTCCCTGGTCCCACCTGTGTCTTATTCTGTCAGTGTTCCCCAGGAACTCCTCTTTGCTGCTTCGACTGGCGATAGAAGCAGTCACTAAAAGCGACAACATTTAGAGTAGAAGTTGTCAGAAACACTTTTGTTTAACTGTTTAGAATGCTTCGTCTCCTTGCCATTTGAAGAGAAATTGCCATGTCTCACATCACTAACGCAAAATTCCCACCCAGGCAGTTACGGTTCTGACGGCTTCTAATTTGTTTTTAATTTTAAATATATTTAAAGTTGTATTCTCTGGACCAATCGATAAAATATTTCTTCGCTTTTTTCATTACATAAGTACAGGTAATTACAATTATGTAATATGAAAGGCCTACTCTATTTCATAAGCTTTAAAGGGACATTAATAAAATATTTTAATTTGCTAATGTTTTTTTTAATTTTTATTTATATGGTATATGATGGCCAAACTACCCAATTTGCGGCTCGAAATTCGTTTTCTTCAGCCCGAAAACCGCCGATTGAGAACTGGCCGGTTTGAGTCGTGCTCACTCTCTTCTCCGTGTCACGTGTCATTTTCTGTAGTTTAGACAAAACCACCAAAAATACTGAAAGTCGTGGGTCATCCAAGGCACACACTCAGTACTAGAAGTATACAAAAAATATCATATCCTTTTCTTGTGGCTTCTAAGAAGGTTAAGATGCGTTGATTAAAAGAAAAAGTTGCACAGCCACGTGACTTCCGGTATCTTCCTCCTTCTCTATATTTCTTCTCCCTCCGCAGTCGAGTTTCGGTTTCGCGAGCAGTTGCGTTTTTAGAGCGCAGCTTTTGGGCGCCCGTTTCCGGGTTGAGCGGCGTCGGCGTCAGCGTCGTTGTCGTCGTACCAAGCGCTAAATTAAGAGACGTTTCCCCGCTAAAATAACTCCCGAAAATTTTCTCGATAAATTTAGCGGGGAAATTGACGTCACGTGACCTCAGCAGCAATTCAGTTTCCCCGCTAAATGTAGCGATAAAATGATGCCACGACTTCACGTCAAGTCACCCATGAATAAATTCAGCAACAGGAGGAGAGGAAGTGGAAAGGATGAGAGGATGATGGGAAAACGAGGAGGAGGAGAGGAGTAGGGGATAGAAGGAGGGAAGGAGGAAGAGGAAAGAATGAGGGTAGGAGGACGAGGAGAGGAGGAATGGAAGGCATGGAGGAAGAGCAGGGGCATGCCTTCCCCTCCGTGCCCATTCCTCCCCCTCCTCGGGAACTGCGCTCTATTTTCTCACTAAAGAGATTTCTAAACGTCTTGCATTTTTTTACTTTATTAAAAATATACGTGACACTGTGGCAAAATATTGATTGGGGGGTCCTCTGACACCATAATGAATCGCCTGGCAAAAAATAAACAAAATATTTGTGGGGCGGTAATGTCCCATTAAAGGCTTAGCGATTCTTGAATGCCCCCCCCCTTCCCCTCTCCCTCCGAAAGTCCTTATTTTTTTCGAGTGGGTAGGCTTATTTAAGAGGTGTGCGAATAAAAAAATGTAAAGAGAAAACTGTTCTCTTCAAAGAAAAAGAAAAAAAATGACTGATGAATTTCGGAGTTTGACTCGAACGTACTTTATAATGGTACAGTGAAACGTTGATGTCATGCAGGGGTTAGCTACTGGAGTGGAAAAAGAAGAAAGAACGAAAAAAACGGAAGACGAGTGGAAGGAGTACCTGCAGGCCCGCAGCGTTTTCATGTTAGCTAATACAGGTTTTCCCGCTCATTTTTATCCAAACAGCGATCAACTTAATCCGAGTGTCATCCAATTTAATACCACAGCTACACAATTTAGTCCCGTCGTTAGTGAATTTAATCCACAATACACACGTGTGCTTCTTTGTCTTTAGTGGTCGCTTTTTCGCTTACGCTTTTGATAAGTAGAGTAATGTTTTATAGAATTGGATTTTGTGTAGGACAACTGATATTTTAATCACAATTTCGATTACTTGTCGAAAGTCAAGCATAGTAGTTGTATGCTTGACGTAGTTTAATTGACATGTTGATTAGTGTTTTCGTAACCTCAAGTTCTTAGTAGCGCACTCGACTTTAATTTAGCTGAATTGACAATTTGTTTGCTCGTTCTTACGAGTTCGACTTACTATTGATAAAATTCAGAAGATAAAAATGCAATTGCGGTTTGTGATTACTCTTTTAATTATTTCGCGCTATAACTTACACTTCTGATTTTATTTAAAGTTTAATGGAGATATGGCCTGCAATGGTAATTCCTTCGACCCATTAAGAACACGAATTACGAGATAAACGTTGCGCAAATATTTTGGATTACTGCCTCGATTACTTCGAGGAATTATTGACCAACCTATATTTTAGTAGAAGCTAATTTGACCTTTAATTACTTTTTGGTTATAGAGGTATCATTGACACAAAAAACCTGTATAGATGCAAAATTTTCATTGCTCAGTACATTATTTCGAAATATAATTGACAAATGCGACTACATAAAAGTTCAGTTAATATTTGAATTACTCCTTTGATTACTCCGTGTTACTAGTCACACAATTAACCTTAAATTAACTCAATTAACGTAATGCTTACTTTTTTATCTTCCCCCATTATATTAGTCACACAACTGAGTTTATATCAGCAATATTGACATCTTGATTACCTTGAGTAACTAGTGACCTATTTGACGTTATATTGGTTTAATTTACATTATCTTCACTCTCATACTAGATTGAGCTTTTATAAAACCGTGTGGTTTATTATCAGCATAGTTACCATTTTTATCACTCTTTTGATTACTTCGACTTACTGTTGACCCGATAGAGTTTAACTCAGCCTAATTTACAACACGATTACTCTTGGCGTTACTTTTAGCAAATTATGAACTAACATAATTATTATTACCACGACTCAGCATTATAAGTACTCTTGATCATTTCGAGTTACTATTGACCATATGGACTTTAAATCGTCCTAGTTGGCACCCTGATGACGATTACTTTGTGTTGATATTCAACCACTTGACTTGTTATAAGCCTCTAATTGATATAATGATTAGTAGTTTAAAGAGCGAGCATACCTGAGGGAAAAGAAAAAGAGAAAAGGAAGCGCTCCTATGGAAACGCAGCGAAGCCACCGCTCCTCAAACCATAGGGCTCCCTATGGTATGAAGACAGGTGACTTCGCTGCGTTTCCATAGGAGTTAAGACTTTTTCTTTTTTTTACTTTTTTCCTCAGGTAAGCTCACTCTTTGCAAATTTTATAAAAAAATGAACCACCTGTGGCCAACGTTGTACAAACCCGGAACGCGATAGGTTAAGAAACCAAATTTTGCGGTCGATTTAAAGAGCCTGGCCACTCCTTGATACACCCAGTAGATAGACGCTAGCCACTTGCTGAATTATGTGCTTTGTCACTGCCGCAACTCGGAACTAGTATGGGCCTTAAATCAGCAACGGCTGTCGTCTATACCTAGTTAAGCGAATTTGAAACATAACAGTACACATAGAGCTGGTGAATGGATTGAGTCTGCCGAAACCAGTGGCCGGGATGGTCTGCCCACGCGCGCTCTCACCGAAGCCAGTCGCACGAAAATGGGCTCCCGCGGAGCAACGAGTCGCGTTCCCGGCCGGATTTCTCTGGATAACCCTGAATCGTCACCCGACTAAAAACACTGCTCCTGCCACCACTGCCTCGTGGACAAAACGCCGTAAACACGGCATTCCTACACGGAGACCCTTCCGCACTCCCGTACCGTATTGAAGATTTCGCTGCCGATACCCGTGATACGCTGGCCGCGAAGGCGGCACTTACAGTAAAGGGTAAGCGCTGCCTCGTCATCAACACCAATGTACGGGAACTTACCGTCAAAATCCACTGGGTGCCGATCCCGACTCAGGAGGACGCCATTCGGAGAGTGCTGGATCCCTTCGGCGCGGTCAAAAAAGTGGAACGAGAGATATGGTGACGAGAGGGATTCGGCAACCTGGAGACCACGACAAGAAGCGTCACCCTGTTATTGCAGAACGAGGTGGGTCCAAACGCCCTCCCGCACCAGGCCACCATAGACAGGACGACCGTGCTGCTCTCGGTGCCGGGGCGCCCGCCTTTGTGCCCCCGTTGTCAACAGGAGGGACATATGAGACGCCAGTGCGCGACCCCTTGGTGCATGACTTGCCGAGGTTTCGGATACTCCGCCGAGGACTGCGTGAGGTCCTACGCAGCCATGACAAAGGAAGAAACCTGGAGGCCTAATGCGCCGAGGAAAAACTGGACCAATCCTACATGAACAAAATTACTCAGGCGTCCGGCAACACCGGTCCTGTGGAAGGGCAAGCCTGCGGAAAACATCGCGAAGCAACAGAAGTCAACAAAGAAACCTCGAATGACAAGATGCCGATGGGCGCCGGACCGGAGAAGTAAACGCCATTTTCCCCACCTCAGATGGCATTGACAATCCGCCCCAAGCAGAACAGAATGACGACAGTTTAAATCCCGACGACGAGGACCGGGAGAGGCTTTTGAAAAGGAAGAAAAACAACAAAAAAAGGCAAAGGCGACAGGGGTCTTTGGGAGAGCGCTTCTGCTGGTGGCAGGAGCGCTCTCCCGGCTCTCGCGGAGCAGGTGAAGACGACCCACGGCGAACCACGAGAGCCAGCAGATTAACCTCTCGGTGAGCCTATGTCCCCTACCCTTCACAATAATGCCTAGACACCAAATAATAAGGGCTGCAATCTTCAACACTGTGACGGCTTAAGCTGAGCTAGTTAGTTCATGCTAGTTAAACGTTAACAAGCATGTTTGTTAAACATGCTTGTTTAACAAACATGTTATGTTAAAGTTTAACATAACATGTTAAAGTTTAAAATAACATATTAAAGTTTAACATAACAAGTTAAAGTTTAACAAACATGTTCATGTTTGTTAAACTTTCTCAAACATTCAACACTGTGACCTTAGTCTCTAGAAAACGCAAATAATGGCTCTTAGATTTGGTAATCCAGGAAGCTGCCGAGGTAGTCTTCCTTCAGAAGACTATGAATTGAGACGCCGGAGAACGCCAAGGCCTTCGTACGTTGTTTTGGAAGCTTTTAGAGCGCAGCTCTAGACGTCCGTTCCGACTTGAGCGGCGGCATCGTCGCCATGGCGTACCGCGCGTTGCGTTATAGGAAACGGCCACACGGCAACGCGCGGGTCTCACTCGTGACCGGACGCGTTGCACACGTGACGTCCGTGGTGTCACAGGGTTCACGTGGCTGAAACGTCCCATGATGCAACACGAGCGGGTCACTCGTGACCCGCGCGTTGCATCATAGGATGTTTTCTATATAGTACGTCATACGTGACGTCACCAGTGACGTCACCAAAGACACTCGTGAAGGTCACGACGAAGGTCACGACCTTCACGAGGCCTTCACGACTGACGTCACGAGGGGGCACGGAGGGGGAGGGGAGGGAGGAGCAAGAGGCAGGAGGAGGAGGAGGAGGAGGAGGAGGAGGGGAGGAGAGGGTACCAAGGAGGAGGGGCATACCCTCCTCTCCGTGCTCTCCCCTCCTCCTCCTCAAGAGCTGCGCTCTAATTCGGCATTACAGGGAGTTGTAAACGTCTTTCATTTTTTTCTGGTGCTTTCACACGCTTACTACAAATCGTGTAGGAGGAACGGCAGTTCTGATAAGGAAGAGACCCGAACGTGAAGTCGTTGATTGCGAATTAAGTGATGATGGAAGCTTTAGTGTAGCAGACTGCCTGTTTGCAAATAACCTCACTCCTGTGATCTCGAGGTATACCCCTAACTATGCGGGGAAACGAAATATCGTTTTGTGTCGCCTGGTCCCCCTCTTGAAAGTCCCGAGAATGTAATACTTGGGGCAATTTTCACTTTATTTTGAGCAGCAGCGACTGATCGCAACACCTTAGGAAGGCAGACCCAAGTGTGGGCGGGCTTAGAGGCGCCATGCGCGCAGGAAATCTTCTGGATGTCACTTCGGAGATCTCCGACTCCGCACCGCGTTTCACGCACTGGCAGAGGCTGTCACACGCAAGACACGATCGCACTTATGTGTCGAGCAAGTGGTGCGAAAGGATGTCCTCGTATGACACGAAATCCGTTTTTTCTGAGACCACGGTTGTGTTTTGTTTTTGTGGAAATTGGCCTGCGGGGAAAAACCGGACCAAGGCACAACACAGCTTGAAATCTGAATGCAAGCATTTTAAAGCACGAGGATTTTGGTCAAAGATAAAAACATTGACCCTCGAGACTTAACGGTGAGGGAGTTTGTGACGCATTTAAGTGGGAAAGTTTCAAGTGCTTTGTGAAAAAACAGCAACTGGTTTCGGTGCAGTGAAGAACGCACAACGGAGTGCAGATTGCGCCGCGCTTACCGACTCGCATGCGCGCGCTCATCAGAGAGGAAGAACGGCAACCTGAAAGTTATTAAGACGACATGAAGACACTTAAAAAAAGCTACGACAACTGCTGGAGCGGAAACCCTAGGGTGCACTGATATGTAGTAGAGGACTGAGGCTTGAGCATGAAACACAGCCCTCTAAGGTGTTCTGATCTTTTGAGAGAGAGAGAGGGCAAATAAGAACAAGGTGAAGAACGTGATTCACGAAAACAAGCTTTGCAAGGGTCAGGAAGAGGGTTACAACGGCTTCCACAGTTTTTTACGAGTCATTATTCAGCAGGTCCGCGAAACCAGTTCAGATTTCGGGACAATTAAGTACTAGGCAACGTGCCAAAGATAAAGAGACCAGCGAAGCAATTAATGAGCCCCTAACGGCGGCAGAGAGGTAGAGAGAGTGCTTTAATACCTCTCTCCCGAGAACGCTCTGGGTCCCGAAGGGATGGGTGGTGAATTCTTCAAGCCTTCTCTGAGGAACTGAGTGTAAGGCTTCTACAAGAATTTGATGACATAAGGAAACGAAAACTGCTCATACCCACAATGCGCAAGGGCCACGTGATGCTAATCCCCCAAAAGGCCGACGCAACAACCGCCCCTTGTGTGTTAGACTCCGGCCCATAAGTCTTCTTTCCAAGGAGTACGCTATACTTGCGAAGATCTTTTGCAGGCGTTTGTAGGTTGGTATGAGTGAGGTCGTTTGGGATCACCAGAGCTATGGATTCAGGGGCCGCTCCATCCCATAGAACTTACATTGAATGATGATCATCAGTGGAGGGGGGGGGGGCAGAAACAAAATCGGAGTATGTGTGTGTGTATGTTTATGCAGCATAGAACTTATTCTGCCTCAGCGGGCGACTTGTCCCCCAGCTGTCGATGAGAAATTTAGCCAGTGCAATACTACCGCTATCCTGGGGTTTAGCGTGCATCACGCAGTAGTGATACAGGGCCGCACGCCAGTACGATGCTCATCCAGATCGAAACAGGCTGGGGTGGGGATTGAACGGTGAGGCGGCAGAAGCGTGTGACTCCCCACTGGCCATGATCCAATTCGACCTCAGCAAGGCTTTCGGCAAAGTGGATAGAAACTTCCTATTCACATTGCTGGGGTAACGCGAATTCGGAGAATATCTGGAGGACTGGCTTAAGGTATGCTACAAAGACAGTACCATGAAGCTGATCGTCAATAGCACCGTCGGGTCTTCCATTACCCTCCACCGTTCGATGCGACAAGGATGTCCGCCTTCTCCGACTGTATTCGCATTATACTTGGAGCCAATATGCCGTATGATACTTCAAAACGACTCAATCAAACGACTGCAACTCAGAACCAACGACATCAAGGTACTAGCATAAGCAGATGACCTGACGTTCATCTGTTCCACCAAGAGAGAGGTCCAAGCTTCATTGAGCGAGGTCGATGCTTTCTGTAACTTTCTGGGGCGGTACTGAATTGCCAGAAGTCCACAGGAGCATGGCATGGTGACTGGATCACGACGCCGTCTTTTTCTGGGAATAGAATGGACGTGCACAATTTGTGGCTACGGTGACTTTGGTGGTCACCGTTAGGGCGACGTCGGCGGCATCCTCGCGACTGCGATTGTCCGTACAGGACGACTTTGCACGCGTACGGGAGGTGCACTAAAATGGTTTGGAAAACCCAGCATGGTGGTGTGTGAAATGAACAATAGTTATTTTATCCTGGCAGCGTCACAGGCCGGAGATGCTTGGCGTTTAGCCTCGCGGCTGAGAAACGCTATTATAAATCTCTCTTGCGTAGTGTGCGCTAACGCAATCACTAAATTAACGATAGCGTGCTCTAAAATTGAGCACGTTATTCTAAAACTCCCTAATAAGATTTATCGCGCTGTTGTTTCTACGGGATCGTTGGGATCATCGTAAGTGAAGTTGGGTTCTTAAGGTGAATTACGAAAATGAACCGGCAAAATTTTGAGCAACCCTGTGCAATCATTTTTGCTGCCAAGTTGGCGAATCAGTTACTGTGACTTATGAAAGGTTGCAGAGGACTTCTGGGAAAAAATTCCTTTACATGAAATATTTCCTATACAGATGAGGTCAATAGACCTATTACCATATTACCCAAGCATCAAAGGAGAATGCGGGGATTGGTGTTCCACGCAAGCTCGTTTGTCAACGCTTTATTTTGGTTTACTTCGAATCTTTTGTACAAGGAAGGCGTGCGCCTGTGGCGAGTGGAACACCAATCCCTGCATTCTCATTAATGCTTGGGTAATTTAGCAATAGTTCTATTGTGCTCGCTATAGAAGAATTATCAGTGACGTACGTGTAGCACATGAAAAAACATCGATCGCTTCTTTATGTTATTCTTGTAATTCACACGTTGTCATAATAACCACTACCTTGTGGAAACTTCTACCTGCGTGACATTAATTTACGCATTATTAAAATGCAACCTTTGTCTTGACATAATTCTGCACAAAGTTTGAAGATTCGTGCTTGGAAACAAAGGAATTGCATACTGGAATGTCTCGAGCTCAATGCGTTCGTTTCTCACCCCTGCATTTAAGGATCTTACAATACGCTATGCACGAGAACGAAATTGTCCATATTCCACAGTATCATAAACCCCTTCGCTCGAGAGTTTTCAAATCAGCATTTTTGGTCTGCTCGTCACACAACCTTCCAGACAAAGGAAGGTAATGAGGACGAACCCTCTCAGACATGCGTCCGTCTCGTTGGCTAACAACGCACCTCATTACACCGCCGGGCCCGTTTCATCTTGCCGAATGAACATCGCGGCAAAGTGAGTGCATGTGTGGGGGAGGGAAATGAAAGAAAGATAAGGTTCCCCTTCCCCACTCTCCTTGCCAGCTTATTTTGAGAAGACGCCCCTGGGTAAAGATGAATTTTTTGCCTCTCTCGTCTCTAGTTTGCATTTTCCCCTAAGTCCACGATATGACGCAGCGACTGCCCCTGCCGCCTTAGACAATTTGGGACAGCGCTAAAGCATGTGCCTTAATTAGCGTGAAGATATGGGGTGGTAGCATAGTTAGCTAGTTAGCAAGTTTCTCGCTTCAGCAAGAGGAGAGCATCTTGAAGTTCTGGAATATGGCGTCTTTGTGCCAGTTTAGAAACTGTAATCTTAACATGTATTTGTGTTAGATCACCTACCTAGCCGCAAAAAATACAACATGCTTTTAATTATTTGTGCCTTTCTGCTACAATATTTGAGATTTATCAGTTGTTTTCAGTAGGATAGCGTGAAATATAAATTTAAGTGTAGAGGTAGCCCCTGCGTGCGTAAAAACAACGTTGGCGATATCAACGGTAAAGCAGAAGCTGCTCTATTTTTGCCCTTGGTTCCCCTTCTTTTTACATGCAGCTATGCGTTAGGAAACATGTTTTTATTCATGTCGTTCAACACCTGAGACTGTGGTGCAGAAAATGAAAAACCTTTAGTCGAATGTACAGACACAGAAGGGAACGTCTCAAACTCAGCTAACTGGTTTATTTCTAAAGCAACCTATATACAGAGTGTCTCTTTTTAAGTGCAACAGATTTGTTTAACAAAAAGTGTAAAAGCTAGATTTGTGCGGTTTCTGCAAATGAGTTATACGGCCAGGGGTTCATAGTATAGGGATATAATCGTGACCACCAATCGGATTAGTAAGTACAATTTGTTAATGAACTTTCTAATTAGTAAAAATAAACTTATGATTCCAATTAGAAACTTGCTAAGCATCATCGAAAACCCCCAAATCAACTATCATAATGAACATATAAGACAGGGGCAGCATTCTACGGCGTTCTGAAACAACGCTCATTTTGAAAGGGTTTCTTGGCTTCGGTTTCTTACCAGGAGAGCACTGTTGCGTCCGCGGTCCTGCTCCCCTGTGGTAGCGGGGCGAAGCCACCCCTCGTTGGCTCCCTCGTGGGATGGGGAGAAGTATGGCGCACGTGTGTTGCGCGTCTCAGCCACTGGAAAACAGGATCGCGGGCGCGAAGGTGCGCTCCGATACGAAACCGAAATCTAGAAACGCGTCCAAATGAAGTGTTTTTACGGAACGTCGTAAAATGCTTCCCCTGTGTTATATCTTTTTAAAAAAGAGTTGATTTAGTGGTTTTCGACGACGCTCAGCAAGTTTCTAATGAGAACTATATGTCTATTTTCACTAATTAAAAAGTAAATTAACAAATTGTACCTAATTATCCCACTGTTCGTTACGTCTGGCTTCCTATACCATGTTTCCCTAGCCGTATAACTCATTTACACAAACTGCATAAATGTAGCTTTCGTGGATTTTATTAAACAAATTTGTTACACTTAAAAACAAAACAAAAAAACACCCTGTATACCCACACTATGGTGTCTGGAACGCGTCTGCGACAGGTGTGTTTACCACGGCCAAAAAAGTGGTCCCTCGATTTCCGCCAGATGACGTCATAAAAGTGTCATGCTCTCGCCGGTCGCGATCCTGGCGGCGTTCCAACAGCTGTGGTGTATGTGGCAGACGCCTGTTCTGCTGCAGGTCGCTCTCCACATTGACAGTCCACGGAAGCTACAGCAGCTAGAAGTCGGGACGCCTGGGACGCCGTGACGACAGCGACACTCGCGTTCGCTCGTGCTTTTCGCCAGCATTTCTACGGCCAACCGCCAGGATCGCGACAGGCAAGAGCATGACACTCCGGCTTCTGTGACGTCATTTGTTGCCACTTTGGAACCACTTCTGATGTATGAGCAGGATAGGACGCTAAACACACCAGTCGGAGACGCGATTCAGGCACCATACCCACACTGCCACTTTATACCACCTTCTACGCAAAGATCTCCTTCGTTGAAAACATTTTAAAATACAAAGAACTCACATCCACGAAGACCAAGTGGTCAAACCCACGATACCAACATTGCGCGCCATTCTGTCAAATAAAATATTTAGAAGGCTGACGTCTTACAAAAGAACTCGCGTAGTAGACGCAATTTCGAAGGTTGAGAACTCGCCTTTCAAGCCTAGGCTGTGTAACATATCAATGTTGTGTACGGTTTCCGACCTGCCCGCTTCCAAAATTTTAAACAACCAGCTACCAGAACATGAAAAAACGGATTATACAAAAGCAGGCTCCCATATATGATATGAGCCAACGGTTCTACTAGAAGGCAAAAGCAACCCTTGCAAGCTCGAGAAATAGTTAAACCTTATTCAACTTGTAATACTTCTATTGCTATTTCGCAACTGCGGCTATCAAAGCCGCAATTTATGTTTTACTTTTTTTTTTGCATGAGTGGAGTTATAATTGTCAAAATCGTAGCTAAAATTACAACATTTAAACCCGGTAGTAGGCGGGCGTATGTGGGCACATACTTTGAGCATGTTGACACATAATTAAACACTCGCAGACACATTGTCCACGGCCAGAATTCTCCTTGAAGAACAACGGAACACAAAAGGTGGACCTCCGACATTCGAGCCCTCGCCGAGATATCCATGTTCGTCCCTCAACACGTTGAACGCCATTTGTTTTCGTTCTTTGCTCTCACTCTCACGGCAAGTTTGGATTTCCTTCCCCACGAGTTACCATTTGTCACCGAGGAGATCAGGGTGCTTCACGAACAATAAATACCCCGAAGATGGTTAGAAGGGTTGGGTGAAATAAGAGCAATACAAGTTGGGTTAGGAATGACTCTGCTCCGGGCTCGCTCCCTTCTTGGGATCTCGAACCTAGTCCATGGTTGATGCGTGATCTATGCAAGCTTTGGATCATTCAGGAAATCCAGTGCTCTCCGGTGGAGACGACGCGTCTACACAAAAAGCCGGACTTACGACGACAACGCCGGCTTTATATGTTTTTTTTTGTCTTGTCCTATCTGTGTGTTTCTAGAGGGAGACTTAGTTGTAGAAACATAAGTCAATAGAAAACCTTTTTTTTATTTTCTTGTCCCGTGTCATTTGTTTCATCGGGTTTTCATTTCAACCTTGTGAAACGTACACATGTTACTACAGATGTTTTTCTTTTACTTCATTTATCAAAATCTGAAAATTAATAACTCTTGAACAATCATTTTTGTCCTTTGCTCCCGCAAATAACTATTCTTGTCACATCGAGACAACAGTATAACAGTGAATTAAAATTGGCTTAAACTATGCTCTTTATTCGATTGGCACCTCGTAAAGTAGAATTAGTTGACATACTTGGAAGAACCGGAAAGGACGGACGAAGACGGGGTTTGTTCCCTTCTTTGTCCATCGTCTTCGGCTTTTTTTCAAATATGTGTAACATCACACTAAAGAAAAAGGGGTGTGGCCCTTACACCTTCGGTCCCATATACGATGCCCCCAAAACTTCAGTTGAACTTGCCGAGCACTGACGTTTAACCGACGCTATCAACTTCCACGAGCGGCTTGATAGCCGAGTTGTACAACTACTTAAAATAGCTTACATAAGTGTAACTCACTGTAAAAAAGAAAATCGTTTTTTTTTGGCCCTACTGCGAAACCGCAGTGTCTTTTTTTGTACTCATTGATGCATACTTTAGGTGTTTAATACATTATATCGCGCCGCCATCAATACTCTCGTAAAAGCTGGAGCCGTCAGTTTGACGTCAGTGCGCAGTACGCCAAACTGAAGGTTTTGAGTGTCGCATTTCTGACAAGGAGTGTAAAAGCTATACCCTTTCTTTAGAGTGATCAACGAGCTCGCCTGTTTACTTACTCTTTTCAGAAGTTGTTGATTTTTTTAATGCAATATCAGGCATTCCTATGAGCTGGCGCATATCGTGCACATCATCATTCGCAGAGCACGAATCGTAAACCCTACAGTTGATTCTTTACGACGTTGACGCAACAAGCAGGGTCACTTAAAAGAACACTGACAGGATATTTATGCTCGCTGAGGTATTCATTGAAACATGACCTATAAGAGTCACTCTGCCGAGAGCATATTTTGAAACTCATAATTAGTTTTCGTTCCAACCGAAAAAAGTCGGTCAAGAATAGGCCTGTTTCTGTCGTGCTCACTGTTTTTTTTATGGTCACGTGGCGTTCAAACTATGGGTACCAAATATCTTCAACGTCATGGGTCATCTGAGGCACACGTTCAATCTTAAAAATTAAAAATAGTATGAACCCAGTTTTTTGGCGAAAAAGAAACTGCGAATATGCTCATCGAAAACAAAAGTTGCATAGATCACAGGAAGTACATGTGCACGTCATTCTCAATATGGCAAAGTACCGCTGGCTGGACGACGTGATGGCGGCGCACGACGGACCAACATTGCGACGGACGTGGGGCCACTTCTTCAGAACTGTCGTTCATGTGGTATACCGGCCAATCCATCTTCAGGTGCACTACATCGAGCGGAAGATATATAAGCGCGAACAATATCACGACAAACGGTACACGCAAATTGGGCCTTCTGCTTCACACGCCTGAGAAGCGGATAAAAAAAGCGCTGTCGGAAGTAGCCGCGTGACTTCCGGCAATGAGCTTCCTGCTCGCGTGTCGGTTTCGAGCAGTTGAGTTTCTTTTTGGTTTTATTAAAAAGTATACGATATTGCAGCAAGATATTGAATTGGTAGTCTCCTGACGCCATATTAAATCGCCCGACATCAATTTTTTTTCGGAGGAATGTGTTTTAAAGAATTACTGAATCCCTCAATAACTTTAAAAAGGGGTTATGAAACGATATCGGGTTAGAATGAACATGACTTTACAGAGGCGTACTTGTCCTAGTCTGGCTTAAGTATATTCGCATGGGCCGCCACTTATTCAGAAGCTTCTTGGTCATGGTGAAAATGAGAGGATAAAAGGAGACTATTTCTTCCAGTCTTGCCTTCGCAAGGCTTAATGACGTAATTGGGAATTAAAACCACCCGTCAGTCAACGACATATCGGGCCCAGTGAGCAAGAACGAACTGCGAACTGCCTCTTCTTTATTCAAACCAAGTACGCGTGTGCGTGCTGCATCACACAAGGTTGCAAGCATCACAACTCTTTCATCGTCATTTTTTTTTTGTATTTATGAACCCAAAGCACTTCACAAATTGTGATCAAAGTAATAAAAAGAAACTGAAAAAAAACGAAACACTAAAACTAAAACAAAAAAGGAAAGATTTACACCAAGCTCGGGGTACACTGCTTAAGCGTACTTCTGGGATTTGCCATTGCAGTGTAGTCGTCGAGGTTGCCGCACAGTTCTAGTTGACGTGCAAGTTCCGCGCACACTAGCCAGATCACTCAACCCTGAACCGTCATGCTGAACTGATGTGGTCACTTAAACTAGGGTACTGGTTAGCAGGCACGTATCCAGGGGAGGCCCATGGGGCCCGCCCCCCCCCCCCCGAAATCTTCCATTTTGCTGGGACCTCCTCTCCCCCCTCACCCTCATACAGCATTTTGTCATGGGCGCCACCCCCCCCCCCCCCCAACACAATCCTGGCTACGTGCCTGCTGGTTAGGGTTCCAGATGAGCTCACGGCTGGACCATCTTGATAATCTTGTAATCCATCAACCCCATCCAGATGTCATCATTAGCCTCAGCAGTGTTTCTCAGTGTTCGTTTTACCACTTGCACACCCTTTTCGCAAGTCAGTTCGAGAGAGGAAAGTGCGGAATGGACGTTGTGTACCTAAATATGTACTTCAAAGAAAACCTCTGAAGCTGACGTAAGGAGAACTGTGGGCCATAGTCGCTTCATACTTCAAGAGGTATTCCATACCTAGCAAACATGCTGCTCAATGCAGATATAACAATCTCTGACGTCGCCTTTTTAAGCCTTTCTACTTCTGAGAAATTGGAAATTCCATTATAAGCAACAATGTAAGTGTTCCCAACTTGCTTAAGCAGGTCTACGCCAATGCGTGCCCATGGTAAGCTTGGAGCCTCCCGCTTCAGTAGTGGCTCGTGCGGTTGCTGGTACGCGAATCGCTTGCAGATTGGACATCAGCGTCGTTATGTTTCCGTTAATGCCCGGTCAGAAAACTAACTGTCTCGCTCTTGCCTTGCACTTATTAATACCAAAATGACCTTCACAAATGAGCTTCAAAATTCGCTTGAGCATGGTCTGTGGGATGACCACACTTTTCGCCCTTGAACAAAACCTCGCCTTCTGTTAGTTCTCCGTCAAAAGATTTATACTGTTCCTGAACAGGACGGTGTTTTCGAAGGCAGTTAATTACCTCCGTAAGAGCAGTGTCCTTGGGAGTTTTACATTCCAGTTGAGTCTTCGTTGCTTCACTTACAAGGCTGGGCTGTACCTCCAATGCATGCACTTTGATACCTAGCAGTTCCATGCTGCTTGGACGTCAAGCAAGTGCTTTCGAAAAGACGTCTGGCACCACCAAGTCTTTACCAGGGATGTACACCAGCTGAAACTCATCCTTTATGAGCCTCAGGAAGAACAGCTGCAACGGCAGCGGCTATTATTCAACACTCCTTTGTGCAATCGTAATCAGAAGCTTATAATAAGTTTCCTCTAAAATTCGCCATCCGTACACAAAGTGGTGAAAGTTTTCAAGACCGCGCGATTGGAACACGACTTATAAGAGCCCCAACTGCCCAGAACATAATATGAGGCTCAAAATTCGGCAGTAGCGTGTTTCCGCCCTAGAAAGGACTCTTGAAGCGTAAGCCACTGGCTGCCATCCCTGCTCATGCTCTTGTAGCCAGCGCCGCGCCTTCCCCATACTTCAGGGCATCCAAAAATACTTTCATGTTTTTTTCTTTTTTTTTTCAAATCAAAGAGCGCGAGCGTTGGTCTGCAGCCAGGAGATTTTTTAAATCTTTCCATTTTACTTGGTGTGCCTTAGACCGCTCGAATACTGCAGGCTTTCTTTAATAATTTCTCGCATTAAGTTCGTTTTCGACGCCAGGTAGGCCAAATATTTTCAAAGTAATTTATAAAGCCCAATTGTCACTGCGCTTCTTTCTTGTTTGCTGGTTGAGGAGAGTTCTGAATGCTCTGAACCAGGGCTGGACTTGGAAAAATACCATTTTCATCAGCTACGTCCCCCATGTACTCGATTTTCTTGCAGGTCATTTTGAATTTGCTCAGGTTGAACGTGAGACTTTCTTGCTTGGCCCTCTGAAGTATTGCACGTAATATTTCATTATGCTTTGCCCGCGTTCTACCCAACACCAGAATGTCGTCGATGCAAACCCTAACTCCGGGTAATCCCGCGAGCAATTGAGACACCACCCCTTAAAAAATTTCCGGTGTAGAAGCCATTAAAAATGGCAACCGGAGGTACAAGTATCTCGCCAATGGCGCGGCAAAGGTGCATAATTTGTCGGTCTGGGCATTCAACAGTATTTGATGAAATCCAGAGTTTACGTCAAGGGTTGAAAACCTCCATGCACCTGCACGCTCCCACTCTATGTTTTATTTTTTTTTATTTTGGGAAGTTGGAAATGTTTTCGCTTCATCCACTCGTTTATGCTCCGGGGATCCAAGCATTCCCTGAACTGCCCGCTTTTTCAAGCGCAATAAAAAGGACTCATTCAGCCCACCTGTTCTTCCACCTTCCGGATAACTTTGGCGGTCATTGAGTGCTGAAGCTCCTTTTCCGGTGGCTATCGTAACACTTGCAGATCTCGTCGGGCTGTTTGAAATGTTTCCTTATCCCCGTTCTTAGTACCATATGGTACGCTTGTTTCACACAGCCCAAATCCGGAACACGTTGGGAAATTGAGATGCTACTTCGTTCGCGTACTCACAGGAAATGGCCGAAACACAATTCACGAGTCCAAAGACTTTGCTGGCTTGAAGACCGAGAATGAGTGTACGTGACCTCTTCACAATGAGGACGTCGATGACCTTTGCCATGTTGTTGCAAAGGACCTTCAAGACCCAGGACGTTTGAAAGCGACGCCATTGTTTCCGTGCGGTCCGTGTTAGAAATCATGCGCGGGCCGAGGCTCATTCAGGTTTCAATTACGTTTACAAATGAAAGTCAGTTGAAGCAGAAGGTCTGTGAAAACGTGATTGACATTTTCTTTGCTAATCTCATTCCTTTTTTAGCAAACGGGTAAACACCAACCAAGAAGTCGGAAAAACAACTTCTGTGCTATATTTTTTTTTCTTCTTTAAAGGATCCTCTCATAATCTTCGCATAAAGTCGCTGTTACATGAGGGAAGTACTACAAAAAAGAACAGACCGAAATGTCATATCTCTTTGGCCTCTCGGCAGAAAGACTAATTTCTTTACTTTCCAAGGTGTGGTAGATTCGCATCCACCGGACCGTGGCCTATTATCGATTCGTCGCCGCCTCTTGGACTACTGACCCCCGACATTCAATGAGGTCTTTTCGAGCACGGCGTGACGGAAGTAAATCTTTTTGTTCGAAGTGATCTAGAGTTCGAAAAAACAGGGAGAAAAAAAGAAGTCAAGAAAAGACCATGAAAATCTCTGTGCGAGACAGACATTATTTTTGAAGAGGAGTTTATGCTCGCTGAGGGATTTATAAAAAATTCGTAGGAGGAAATTGTGCGGACTAAGGGTGCAAACGGCAGCGAGGGCAGCGCACCAAGAAACCATTGTCGAATTCTTTCGATCAGATTCAGTCATCCGAGAAAGGGAAAAGCGCCGAAGAGAGGCCGAGAGATTTCGCGCCTTTGGAGACGCTCACCGTTCTTTGTTTTGACGGAGAAACGGAGAACGTGCGAGACGCCGAATGGGCGGACCTAGAGCAAACGGCAACTAAAAAGATAAATACGAAATAAAACACACGATAAAGGCAGAAGTCAAAGGATCGGCTCGGAGGATGACTGAAGATCAGAGCGTACACCATCTTTTGTTTTCGATGTGAAGTCCATCCGGGGATCGCAGAGAGAGTGCTGCCGACTTTTCTTCTTGAGAGTTCCATAGCTCCGGAGAGAAATGTGTTTTTCTTTTTGTCAACGCGGATTCGGCTTTGGTTATATGTTTGCTCTTGTTTGTTCGTGTGCGGTGTACTTCGTTGTGTCGGAATGTCATCGACGAACAGCTAATAGGAAATCTGCGCTTGCCGTGTTCGACGTTCGGATTGGATTTTTTATTCTGTGTTTTTTGTAACGAACACCAACCAAGCGCTGACATGGCAGCACTTGAGCAGAAATACATTATATTACTTGGTTACGCGAAACTAAAATGTTTTATTTGAAACAAAATAGAAAAACCACCAAGAAATCTTTTTTTAGACTTTGAGCATAACGCGTCGATTATTATTTTGTAACTATTTTCCGTGCATAGAAAACATGTCAAAAAACACTTAGGAAACTCTCTCGCATAATCGATAGGAGCATGTTTCTTTTGACATCCATTTAAGGCTAGACAGAAATAGTGAATGCTATTCGTGATTACAGATATAGGGATAGTGATTTTGGAAGGCTAAACTTTAGATTTTGAAATATAGATCTGAATAACACACCGGAATATTTCGAAAATACTTGTACGCGAAAGGGGTGTTTCTAAATGCAGGCCTAGTAATGCTAAAAAAAAAATGGCCGCGACCCTTATCATTAAAAACCTATATTACATGAAATGCGCTGTTTAATTCATCATTTTCTTTTGTTTAGAAAACTATTTACAGCCTTGCATAGTATAGGTCAAGTCACGTCGTGTCCCATGAACTCATTTTTCTCGCTAAATTTTGCGGGAAAACTATACTGGTGTGTAGCTCACGTAAAGACGGGTTACGTGACATTAATTTCTCCGCCAAATTTAGCGGGTAAACTTAATTGTTGTATGGGTACTTGACGTCAGGTCGCGTGATATCAATTTTACCCACCAATTGGTGAGGAAACTGAATTGGTGTATACGTCACGTAACTTTAATATTTCCGCAAATTCAGCGGGGAAACCAAATGGCTGTATAAGTAATGTGACGTCAATTTGTCCGCAAAATTTAGCGGGGAAACTGAATTGGTCTATAGGTTCTTTGACGTCAGGTAACGGGACTTCGAATTTTTCGCTTAATTTAGCGGGGAAACTAAATTGGTCTATAGGTTCTTTGACGTCAGGTAACGGGACTTCGAATGTTTCGCTTAATTTAGCGGGGAAACTGAATTGGTCTATAGGTTCTTTGACGTCAGGTAACGGGACTTCGAATTTTTCGCTTAATTTAGCGGGGAAACTGAATTGGTCTATAGGTTCTGTGACGTCAGGTAACGGGACTTCGAATGTTTCGCTTAATTCAGCGGGAAACTGAATTGGTGGATAGGTGACGTGGCATCATATTTCCCGCCAAATTTAGCGGGGAAACTGCTTTGGTGGATAGGTCATGTGACGTCAATGTTTCCGCTAAATGTAGCCGGACAACTGAATCGTTCTGTAGTTCGCAAAGCGTCAGGTCACGTGGCGTCAATTTCCAAGTTCAGTTTAGCGGGGAAATTGAATCCGTGTGTAGGTCACGTGACATCAATTCCCCCACTAAATTCAGCGAGAAATACACGTATGGACGGATGGACGAACGGATGAACTTTTTGGGGCTGTGGGGTTGCGTTGAAAAGCATTTCATGCTTCAATAAGTTCTCAAACAAGGTTATATTCCGCTGACTATTCAAAATGCAATGTGACGTGTCCTACTGACGATTCAATTTACCAAGAATTTGCCTTTTATCAGTAATTCTGGCAAAAAAAATTAATATAATGCGTCAAAAATGCGACATTACTTTTTTTTTAGTTAGAAACATGGTAGTTTATATGCAAACACAAAAAAGTTAGAAATACCTAAGCCGGACAGAGCATTTTACTACGAATGACACATGATAAACATATTTCACAACTGAGATAGAAATACTATTCCGAATTTTATGTCGACACAGCACTAAACATAGTCTAAAGTATTTATCTAATAGGGTTACAATACCAGAGCGAGATTTCAGTATTTGAACTTAGAAACCAGCACTAAATATATGTGTGCATGAAGCGGATACCATTGGGGCTGCCCCTTGCTGCCTGATGTTCTTATGAGTGGCAGCTTAACAAACGCGTAATGTTCACGCGTATTCTTCCGTGGTTCATTCTTAGGCGCTCTTCGCATGCATTCCCGAGAGGAATGTCTGAGCGTAAAAACCAAAAGCGTAGTCACTTATGGCCTATGCGCACGGTACTGGCCGATGCATGCTGATGGTTTGTTAACGGAAAGAACCGCGGTGTTTCACCACAGGGAAAACAACACTTTCGCCACTCGCTATGCCCAGCGTCTCTTAAGCCCACAGGGACTATACGGAGAGCAAGCGTTTCGAAACGAATCTTTGGCGCACCGGAACTCAAGGATGGTGGCACGCCAATCAACAGGCACCATAAAGAGCGCGCAAAACACGGGGCAGCAAATCGCGCGCTGTCATTGGCAGAGATTGGGGGAGACACAGAAGTACGTGGGCTCATTAGGCGGGAGAACAAACGCACCATGTGCGCAAAGGGCTGACGAACGTGCACGCCGCAGAGTAGTGATACGATCAAGCCACGACCCAGCCTTCGACATTTACTTTAAAACCAATGACCATTATTCCCCTTCTTGACGTGAAAAACGCGATAGAATCGGAATGCACTCACGACATGTTAAAACAATTTCGGATAAAAAAAAACAGAAGAACTATTCTGTTTTGATTAGAGGCAGTTTTCGCGGGAGCTACGTGTCAGCCTTATTTTAAAACAAAACGTTCACGCTTATGTGCACGCCACTCCACGAGCGCGCGGGATGACTGTTCCACTTATGATACCATAGCACACAGGAGGAATGTCTGAGCGTAAAACCAAAAGCGTCGTCACTCATGGCCTACACGCACGGCACTGGTCGATGTATGGCGATGGTTTGTTAGCAAAAAGAACCACGGTGTTTCACCACAATGAAAAACGCCAACGCGTTTCTCGCTTTTACGTTTAAGTGGCTGTAAGCGCCTAGTTTTTGGGTAACCGTTCGTGTACCTAATGCCTTACATTGCGCGTAAGCGTGCTGCGTACTTGCGTTTCTGTTAGGGCGTTTTTCGCCAATTGATTCGTTCGCTTTATTTCTCGTTTCAACCGCCCCAGATGGTGTGTTTTCATAAACGCCATAAAAAAGGTAGAAGAAAAAAGCAGTAAAGTGCGAGCCCTGAAAGCTAGACAAGCTATGAGCTACACCCTTTGATCACTCTAAATGCGAGAAATAAATGAAATTTATAGATGCGTAAATAAAGCATCGAAAAACCTGGCGAGTAGCTCATGCAATGCAAAGAATAAACAGCTTTAGGACTGCGTAGCAGAGCAAAGGTACGTACGCTCGCTATCCATTTCTGCGTACGTGACCCGCCAATCCGTCTCGTGGCTCACCTCGCGCGTGGGACAACGCGAGACTCAGATTGGCCAGAACGAATGCCAGCCTTAGATTGCTCGGAACAGTTTGCCTAAGCACGTCGAGGTGGCGGTGCAACTGCTTGTGTATGCGTTTGTGTTCCGCTGTATTAACAACGCTGGTTTGACACGCTACACAGCGCTTCCGCTGAGAGCTTGAGTGCTTCGCACGCAGTGCTGACACGAGGATCTTTCCGCTATTCTAAAACTCTCTCATCTTTGAAGCTAACCGTTCACGTACACTGGCCTGCCCTTAGCACAATGTACGCGACTCCGGTTTCTTTACCCCCAGAGTGGACTGTGCTGCGATTTTGACTTTTAGGGCTGTGCATTGTGCCTATAGGGGACAGTAGTTTAAGTGGATACATTTTCTGCTACATCTTGTAATTTAAAATTAAAGCGCGGATTATTTTTTGTTGAAATGTTGCGATGTTACCACGAATGCAGTGATTACAAACTCGGATGAAAACTGTGATAAACTGAATCAAGCAGTGACACCGTGATCTTCCTAAAGCGAGAAACGTAACCAATATGGTGTCTGAACCACGACCCTTCGGTTACGCACCATTACAACACGTTCTATTCACCTCTCCACGGCATAGAATTAAATCAAAAACAACGACGACACATCCAACTGAAATACGAGAAAAAGCCTCAGAGACTACGAAAAAGATAAACAACCAAAACCGAAGGAAAACAATCCGCGTCCCGACATAGCCCATAACTCATCTCCAGCGCGCGCGCAGGCGCCACGGAACCCTCGCACAAGGATCATCCATCCCACCCCTGCACGCGTCGACGGAACCAGAGCGTCCCCGTCCGAACGGGGTGTCGGAGCGTGCGCGAAATACACCGCCCACGTCCGCAACATCCAACAACTTCGGGGAACGTGACCGTGTCGCGACTCACGCCCCGCTCTCGGCACCAAACAGCGACCACGGGTCAAAACGCGCGACGAGTGCGGTGCGTCTATTGCTGAGCTCAGTGAATTGCCCGAGCCTATCGCGAACGACGAGCCGACAGGCGGATACTGCGGATTATAGCTAATGAATTACGCCCGCCGGGCTGTTATACAATTTCGGATGACTCTTCGCGGTGCGCTTACGTCCATGAGGGCGCCGAGCACGGGCAACCGGACGGAGGCTTATTGGATTGGCGGGTCACGGCTCGACGAGTCCGCCCTGAACAAAAATATTGGGCAGTTTTACCCTATGTTGACAATAAGGGTGTTCGCGACATTTTAGGTACGAATGTAACGGTAAAGTTCGATTCTCCGTGTCTTCCAGTGTTGAACACGTTCCTCGATAAAGGGAACGAAAGCTCGTTCCTCGTTCCTTCTGATTTTCGGAACGCGTTCCCGTTACAAGTTCCAGTTGTTTAAAAAAAACTCGTTCCCGTTACAGTTAAAAAAAATTGAACGTACCGTTACATATGCGTTACATTTGTATTTTGCTGATTACCATATTCAGTTAGATCAAGCAAAGTTGTTTTTGTAGTTTTTTATTTATCCCATCAAATGGCAACATACGAATTTGGATGCCGTGATGGAAGGACAGGAGAAGAAAACAAGCGGAAGCAAGGCTTCATTTGTTGATGTATTCACGTTTAAAAAATCTCAGCTTTGGGCCATATTCATCTTTCTGATGGGCGATTCAGACCAGCCAAATATTTTGTTACCCTACATTGCACAAGTGTTTTACAACAACCTCACACGTTTCTATCTAACAAAGTTCCTTGTTCAAGCTTAACAAAACTTTCTTCTTGATGTTTCTGTCCGCAAGGCGAGCAAGTGGAAAAGAGGGTCAGGTTTTTGGAAGGCCTGTCTTGAAAGCTGCCAGTCCTTCGTGAAGGTTAGATTCGTTGTTCTGTTTTAAGGTAAGGGCCAAGGGGAAAAGGAATGAAGGCTAATTTTTGTGTATATTTTAAATGACCAATGTTCGGGATACAAGGTCGCGTTTGATGTCTGGTAACCTGTTGTTTAGTTGTCACTGTAGGTCTCTTTTTGAAAGTTCAGTGATGGCTGTAGTCGGCCTTAGATTTCTGAGTGTATGAGGATTTGTGGAAGCAAAGAAAGTAACTGAGTTTGCGACGTCCCTCTTTCTGTGTCTTTCCCTTCGACTAAAAGTTTTTTTTTTACAGCGGTTTAGGGCATTGCGAAAAATGTGTCAATGTCCAATATCTTTCCTGCACCCAACTGTTACCAAGAGAAAACCTCACAGAATAAATTCTAAAGGCCCGTTCACACTCTTGCGACCGAGTAAGACCGAGAGAGACCAGACCGGTTTTAAGCCTCTGGCGACTTCTTAGGACCAGCTCCGCTGCAGCGCGTCCGGTCCTCAGAAGTCGCAAGAGGCTTAAAAACCGGTCTGGTCTCTCTCGGTCTTACTCGGTCGCAAGAGTGTGAACGGGCCTTAAAGCGCAGTCCACACACTTGCAACCGAGTACGACCGAGAGAGACAAGACCGGTGTTTAAGCCTCTTGCGACGTCTTAGGACCAGCTCCGCAGCAGCGCCTCCTGGTTCTAAGACGTCGCAATAAGCTTAAAACCGGTCTTGTCTCGGTCGGTCCTACTCGGTTGCAAATGTGTGAACGGGCCTTAAGGCGCCGTTCACACACCTGCAACCGAGTACGACTCAGCGAGAACAACACCGGCTTTTAAGCCTACTACGACGGCGTAGGACCAGATGCGCTGCTGCGGAGTAGGTCCTTCGCCGTCATAAGTTGCTTAAAAACAGGTCTTTTCTCTCACGGTCGCACGCGGTTGCACGAGTGTGCCCCTTAAGATAAGTAACAAAAAAGTTGACGAGACCCTGCTCTTCGTAATGATATTGTTTTTAAACATTTTAGAATTTCTCTCTTAGAAATAGATTAAAAATGACCCCACTGGACGAACAAAAAGGAACGCCGTACCTTCTTCCGTTCCAGTAAAAACGTAACGAGTTCCGTTCCAGTTCCACTCATGCAAAATGGAACGACGGCGTTATTTCGTTCCTCCGAAAAGGAACGCGTTCCAGGAACGCCGTTGCTTGGAACGCCGTTCCGTACAACACTGGTGTCTTCTTCCTGCGTTCCGGAATTGCCTATTTCACTCGAGCCCTCTATACACGTTTGCTAGAAAGGCTCCTGTGTGCTGCCATTTTAAGCGATGCTGGCGTTGCGCAATGTATCCGCCATGTCGGGGTGTTCTAAGGGCACGTCATTGGGGTTCGCGAATGTGGACCAACCAAGGAAATGCAATAGCCACGATGAGTTCTGTGACGTGTGGGAATCTGATAGAGAAAGACGTTCGCGCGGCCACGGGCGCACGAGGGTTGGGCATTGGCATTAGGTGGCTGGGCTTGCTCGGATAAATGTGCGTTATTTTTATGCGCTGCCTGACTTTTACTTCTTGCGGAAAAGCAGTACACACTGATCCCCCAAAACGCCAGATCGACGTCTTTGGGGATCGAAGACGTCATACCTTGATAGCGAACTGTTTTACCTTCCGGAAGAGCACTGGGTGGCTGTGATGGGGGTGTGAAAGGTGCTTGTTGCGCATTCTGATATGAGCTTTGAGACTTTACATATTTGTTTTACATTTTTCGGTTTGTTACTGGTTCGGGTATTTTATTTAATCGTGCGTGCTCTTTCTCAGCCGAAGACAACAGCTGTACGTTTTATAAATTGCATTTAAAAATCCTTCGACTCTCATTGGTATCTACTTTAGCAAGAGACGCCTGCAACATTGTTCGACAAGCAGCGAACAAGCAGGGAAGACGAGATAATAGAGCATGCGGTGCTGAGGTGCACACGGCTTGCTCCCGTCCTCCCGGAGAGGGCGACAAATTTAGCCGGAGTGCTGGGGTTTGCGGACAAAAATGGAATAATGGATGGTAAGTGCGTTTTAATAAGAAAAAGAAGGTTGAAAAACTGGTGGGAATTATGTAGGAAGAACTGAATGACTTACAACTAATGAACACAGCTGGGGACAGGGACAGGCGGAGCAGAGGAAAATACGGACTCCCTCGCGCTTGGCTCCGGCTCAGTGTCTCAATCCTGTCTCCCAGTGGGCCCAGTGCCGTGGTAACACCGACTAGGTTTGACCAGAGGAAAATTGGCGAATCCCTCGCCGGAGGGAAGGGGAAGAAGAGGTGTGGGGTGATTTTTTTAGTTTTTTGCCCGATCCCCCAAAGGTCATCCTGGTGATATCCCCCACACCTTCGTGATGGTTTGGAAATCGCAGAGGATAAGCAAATCGGAGAAGTAAAGAAATCATACTTTTGGTTCTTAATTTCTAGGCTAGGTGGCGCAAGCTACCGCGCGATCTAAAGGGTGCAGCCGAGCATCCATCCATCCGTCCAACGTCCTGGTTGGAGAGTAGGTCCCCCTGACCTCGGCGTGCAGTTCGAGGTTAAGCCGAGATCCCAAATGAATACTCCCTGTCACAAAACGTTCTACCGCCGTCAACGCTACGACCCGAAGGTGCCAATCAAGCAGCACCAAAAGTGCATCGTCACTGCGCTCATTTTTTTTGTGCCTTCGAGATCACCGGTTAAAGCAATCACGCACGAAACAAAGTGCAGAACCACTCTGCATTCACTGTGCAGGATCGGTTTAGCCGGTGATGTCGAAGGTGCAAAGACAATATGCGACATGACGATGCACGTTTGTCGCTGCTTTCATTGGGTCGTAGCGTCGGCTGCGGTCCAACTTATTGGGAAACAGGGTATAGTTTGTGTTGCTGTTTTAACGCCATAGCGTTTAGGAGCTCGTGTCGCAGAAAACTGGGCGTCGGCTTCGGCGTCGGTGGCGTTGTGACGGGAAAATCCTGATTGGTTGTTAGGGAGACACATGACCACGCGCGTGAATTTCAAACAATTAGAAACGCTCACTTGAAACGTGACGTCACGCGTGGAATGAAAGTGATCAATAAACATGACATGTAATGCGAAAGAAATTAAAGGTCGCCTCGTGTCTCAAATGATCTTATTTTATGAAGTAATTAATTTTCCTTCAAGAAAATTTTCAAAAGCTTTCAGGCGGGATTTGAACATACGACCCTTCGGTTGCAAGCCAGACACGAAACTGACAAGGCCATGTCCGCCAAACTTCCTGCTCACTGGTCGGAAGAGTATGAGAAGCACATGAGAAGGCAGTGCGAACGAGGCCCAATAACGCTATGGCGTATTTGTTGCTTTCAAACTAAGAAGTGTTAGAGACGCCAACCTCCGCTCATCGCGAGCCAGGCAATAGGACTGCGGGTGCCCATCTGGGTAACCATTTGTAAACGTGGGACGTAATTTTTACCGCTAATAGACAGCCAGGATGCTACTATACTCCTTCAGTTTTTATTAACTTCAATGTCGTCTTGTTAGCATGATTACTCACAGGACATGGTGGAAGAAGAGAGAAGTATCTGAATGACGACGGCTCGTCACCGAGCACATGCGTTGAATGTTCGCTTCATTTCTTGGAAACGTCGTGAGATGGCGCAGCATGAAAGGTGCTCGGAGAACCGTCCTTGCTTCCGATAGGTGGCCACATCGTATCTTACTTTCTTGTCCTTGATAATAAACGCCTTGCGGCAGTTGGAGCCAGGCTTCAATTGAAACCGGTTGATTGCCTCGTTGCAGCACACGGCCCACCTGGGCGTAGTTACTACAAAGTGGCGACGAAGTTGAGGTAAGCGGACAACATGCCAACGTTACACGAATTCCACCGGACGATGAAACGTTTGACGGCTATATAGAACGCTTCCCGACTTTCGGGAAATGAACGCTGTGAAACCAGAGGATGAGGCGGCAACGTTTTTGAACTTTCTTGGAACAAGCGTGTACCGCACATTCAAAGATTTTGTGGTGCCTGCACTTCCGATTTTCAAAAGCTTGTTGCAATTAACGTGCGTTCTCGGGATCCACTTTTCACCGGCGAAGTCCACCTGCCCGGAGCGGACAAATTTTACGGGAGTTACCAGGGGAGGGCAGGGGAAATCTAGCGCATTTTGTGATTGCCCTCAAGAAGTTGGCCAAGACCCGTGACTTCGACGAGTTACTGAATACTTCCCGCCGAGACCCATTTGTATCTGGTGTTCTCGACTCCGAAATCCAACGACCGCTTCTCGAGACGGAGGAGCACTCTAAGTTTGTGGACGTCTACAATGTGGCACTGGCAAAAGAACTGGCGACACACCAGAGCTAAGAACTACAAACCATGAGCGGCGCAGCCGCCACTGGAGTGCATCTTCTATTAAACAGCCCGGAATTGGGACAGTGCAACAGCCGGTAATTCACCGTTATCTATGTGGTTGTCCTACGCATGAAACGTAAAAGTCTCCTTTACTTAAAGGAAAATTCTTCAATTGCAGAAAAGTAGGACATGTAAAAGGTATGTGTAGAGGAGTGCAGTCTAGGTCTAAGGCAGAGCGTACCCCACAATGAACCGAATGACGTCTGCGTAGTACGTTGTAGCGTAGTCACGGATGTGCCACTGGTTGCGACGAGGTTGAAATTAGGATCCGTTACAAAAAATATTTCAGCAGACTATAAAAATCTAGTCCACATTTTAACGACTCGTTCAACTTTCTATCCACTCACGACGTATTGACAATTTTCAATAAATTTTTTGTCTCCATATTTTTATAGAATATCTATAAACAAAAATCGATAGAATAACATGATGCAGTGCAGAGAAGCGACATCACACACAGTTGGAGCCTCCTTACAGAGGCTGCTTTTTTAGACTGTGTCAAATAATTACCGCCTCTTGCAATGATTTATAGTTGGAGATGCAGTTAACCAACCCTTATAACGCACATTTCGTATACATTATGTGCGGGAAAAAAACGCAACGTACTTGTAATCTTTCTATCTTCTGGGATGGTCCTCGTTCAAGTGATTGCCTTTCAAGTCTAGGGTATATATTGGGCAGGAGATTGAACTATAGGGGTGCACCTTATCGAGCTTGTTGTCCCCACAGTTCGGTGTTTACTAACACAGCATAACAAAAAATTGAACCTCGCCTAGCGCAGTCTGGACACGAGCGCTTTGCTTTGACTAGATGCTTTGGTCGCACAAGGAGCGGCCTTCGAATCGTCATATTCGGTATCTCTGATCAAAAACAAAGAAAGAAATTCGGTTTGTTGTCCCCACAGCTTTAGCGTTACGCTAGAGGCGTGCCCGTTCGATATCCTCCTCAATAGCGGTGGAGCAGTCAACACTACTTAAACACTAGTGTTGTGAGTGCTGCGTGGCGTGTGTATTTGTGATGCATTTGCATGAGCGCACGGCAAGTAGCGAGAGCATGTTTCCATCAATGCATCGCAAAAAACCTAAAATTATATTTCAGTTTTTACTTTGCGAAAAAATAATTTATTGACGTTAGAAAGGGGATAGAAACGTGACTGAAATCTCCATCTGTTTTCTATACAATTTTTATACAATGTCTACCCAACCTCTATACACAAAGTTCTATAGAAATGCTACAAAAAAACGGCCAACAATTTATAGACAGGGAATAGAAAAGTGGATACATTATCTTTAGAATATCTATAGCCTCTATACAATATTTTCTATCGAAAATGTATACAAAGTGGACTAAAAGATTTTGTAAGGGAGGTCACGAGGTGGAATTCAAAATTGAGACAGGTTCGGCAGTGGCTCTCATGCCAGAGGGGGCCTATTGGAAGATTCTACCCCATGAAATAGTAAAGCGATGTGACCTCAGCTGGCGTACTTACACCGGAGAAAAAGATTAAAGTTGTTGGAGTGTCGCATGCAGAAGTTGACAGCAGTCACGGAAGGCACGTGCTGCCTTTGTTAGTGATGAAAAACACCAATGTGCAGCTTCCAATTTCGCTTGGTAGAAACTGGCTGTAGGAGATACATCTGGACTGAAGATTAGTTTTCGCAGGTAAAGCTGAAGATAAAATGTATTCACACGTTGAAAGTTATGTTTCCGTCAGTGTTTATTAAAAACGCCAAAACCATAAAAGGGTATACTCCAAGACTTGTTTTCAAGAATAACGCTTACCCAGTGTTCTTCAAGCATCGTAGCGTCCTTTTTGCGTTCAGCGAAGCAATATAAAGTGAGCTGAAGTGTATGGCTGACCAAATTATTTTGACACCTGTGAAGAGAAGTGACTGGGCAACCTCAGTAATCATTGCTCCGAACCCGATGTAAAGGTTTGTACCTGTGGAGGTTACAGCGTATCAGTAAATCCGAACTTGCGCACAAAAGATAGGGTGTCTAAAAGAACCAGTCCTGATTTAAAATGGGCCGTAAAAATTGGCACCTGCACGTAGAAATTTCAACATTGCGTCTAAGGTTGGTTTTATCTTGTGCACTTACAAACCGTAGCTCCCTTTAAGTAAAAAATAGGGCCAAAAAAGCTTGCCAGGGTCAACGGCGGATGGCGAGCAGTCTCCTTATCGAGACTGCTCGCGACGACCGGGGTCTATTAAAAGTGAACATAATCGTTTTGTAATGTACCTTTAGTTTAAAAAGAAACGCGTACAAAAAGTGCAAAATTTACGTAACAAGAAGAAAAGAAAACGCGGTTGCATAATAAAGGCGCCAACGGCGCTCTTGCCGCCGACAGATTTCTTCTGCGTGTCGTCTGCTTTCTCTCACTGGTCGGGTACACCTTCCGACGTTGCTCCCGACGCTATCGTGCGCCAATCGCGAGCCTCCACTCGAGTCGGTCGTCTGCGTCGCCGTCCGTTGAACCTGGCAAGATTTTGTGCCCTATTTCTTTACAGAAGAGGAGCTACGCTTTGTTAATTTCCAAGATAAAACCGACCTGTGAAATACACCTTTGACGAAAAGTTTAGATTGCTATGTGCAGGCGCCGATTTTTACGGCACATTTTAGATCGGGACGTTTTGTGTCAAACACCTTATACTACCATTTTTCATTGTTGGATGAGTTGTTCGCGACGTTTATGGTGATGTAGCACGTCCACGGTTCTTGAGTTGCGCACTGCGTATTCGCAGTATAAACTTGATCGCAACGCGAGGAAGCGCTGACTGCGAACACCCACCTTGGCCTGTTTGAATTTTCAATGTTTGCGCCGTATGGCGTTTCAATTGCCTCTGCTATCTTCCAGGCCGCCATGAATAACATTTTCCATGGTTTACCTAGAGTGTCATAATACATTGAGGATATTTAGATAAGAAGCGAAAACTATAATGAGAGTTATGAAAAGATGAGACTGCGCCTTGTGAAACTGCGTCAAATTGAACGTTAAAAAGAGCATGTTTTTGTAAAGGAATTCAAGTGCCTTGCGTTCATGCTTGACAAAAATTGTCTCAGACCAAAAAAACAAATATCTTGTCTATTACGTAGTTTTCCTGCGGAATTTTTCATCCGTGGAATGTTTGAAAATATATCAACTTCAAAACCACAAATAGCAAAGAAATAAAAAAACAGAGAATTCGACGGTGTCGAACCACTTCTAAGTAGATAAAAAAAGAAATAAAAAGACAGCGAAATAGTTTTAGAGCGTAAAACTACTATAAAAAGAATATCTGGAATGCAAGGCAAGTGCGCTGAGCCCAATTCCTTGTGATGTATACGATACAACATTACGTCCTCGGGGTGTTCTGTTCGCGAAGGCCAACGGCCGGGGGGGGGGGGAAACGAAAAGGAGCCTGATTTTACGACAAGTTAAAAGCAACATGCATGCAGCAAACCGAATCGACCCGACGGCTCTAGCGACGAAGCAGGCCAAGTGAAATCTCAGGCGGCAGGCGCAATACCGATTCCGCAATAAATATATACCCCTGCCTTTCTCCCTTTCTATTTTTCCGAAACCACGTTTCTTTAGAAACACGTCGCCTGGGGACGCGTCCAGCCGCATTGTGTCACGAGAAGTGCGCCGAAAGAAAAATTAACAAAGAAACAAGTCAAGGAATGCGCTCGGAACCTGCAAATTCAACGCAGCAAAACGCATTTAGAAAAGTCGGGATATTCAGCCGAGCTCTTTTCTCGACGTCTACTCCTTACCAAGTGTTTTGTAGTAGGAAATAACAATCTAGAAGAGAGCTAGAACAAGCTAGAAATAACAAACTAGATAGTTTGGAGGATCATAGTCCAACATGTATTAGACTATAGTCGGGGACAACCTTTTGTGGGATTTTCGAAGAAGTGAAGACTGCGCGAGCACATCTGCGGTCAGCGCTCAATGTGCCTGAGTGTACGGGTGCTGATAGCTTCGGCTTCATCGTGACGAAAACTTGTGCCCTAATATAGCTGAGATGTTTGCGCCTCCGATTCCCCCCCCCCTCCTTGAAAAATGAAGCCTCCTGCTTTACGAAAGTCTCTAAAAATACTTTCTGCCGAAAGGACTTCGTCACTAATCCCGCGGCTTCTTTGCTGCTGGTATTGTTCCGCATAATTCGTTTATTCATATTTTTATGACGTCAATACTAGAGCCATTTACGTACGTTTTAGGGATGCAATCTCAGAGGAAGAACAGTCCCAATAAGCTCGACTGATTTTTATGACCGCTAAAATCCCTCCGTAGAACACATAAGGCCGTTTCCACCATTCTGTTGACGACTTGAGCAGTACGACCGCCTAGTCGGCAGTACTACCGAGCGCGAAATTTATATTCCTCTGGCGCGGACTGATTTACGGTGTCCGACTGTCGTTGGGCTTTGTTTTGTATCCTTCCTTCGTCGTTGCCAGTGTTTCTTTGTTGTTGTCGCTTTCTCCGTCCGCACCACCTGCGACCGCGTCTCGCCTCCCGCGGTGCTTCTCCTTTTAAGGAGAAAACGGGAGACGAGGTTTACGACTCCCGGGTGGGGACGAAAAAGAAACATCAGTCAGGAAACGAGCCATTAAAATGCGGCGTGTGGAGAGCGTGAAGTTCAAGGAGACGTTTTATGACGTCATGAGTCTGCCGCAGGAAACTCATGGCGTCCGAGGAGAGCCAGGAAACACGGAACCTGGGTCAAGTGACGAAACTTTTCTAAACTGCTCGGGTTGTCAGTGGAAAAGAAGCGAAAGTAGTTTGTCTCGAGACTAGCCTAGGCCTTTCGCAACGAGCACTTCAGCGCTGAGACGGCACGCTCTCCTTTCCGCCTAATGCGATTCTATTCTCAGGGTCGAGGGTTCCACGTGAACTTGCTTTGACTCGTCAAGAGCGCCTTTAGTGGCGTGGAATGGACGCTTGAAGCCAGATTTGTTGTGTGAGTGTTTTGTTTTTGTTTTTTACGAGAGTTCAACCGGGATTGAAAAATGGCCTCTGACGCTGTATAGGCGAAGTATGAAGTTATCCGTTTAAACGGTTAATTTCGACAGGAGAAACATTACGGAAGATTAACAAAGATTAAAGTAATAGTGATGAGAGACAGGCACAGATAAAGAAAAACCTATATTGCATAAAAAGTAACTAAACTAAAAAAAGGAGATAATGAGAGAGAGAGAGAGAGAGAGAGAAAGGCAGATATACAGAAGTAAAAAACCTCATACAATTTTTAATAAAGATAATGTTTATCAACTTTGCGCGGCCTCTGAGAGTGCAAATTCTTGATAAGCGGTTAGGCAACCGTTTTGCTCAAATCGTATAAAAAACACGTACGTTGGTGGATACGGCTTTGACACATTTTATTTTATGCTACATACCCAATATAACTTGACTGGAACGATTGTACCTAGCTGCACCTGTAGATTATTCCCAGAATCATTAAGAATAAAAAATTACAAACGTTTACGCTTCTTTGTAATGCGAAATTTGAGCGCAGCTCTTGAAGTATGTTGATCTTGTGATATACAGTGGTAGAGAATTTGAGAAAGAGCTATGTTGTTTCAACATGAAACGTTTTTGGCTAGTTGCTCCAGATTTCATGAAGCCGCATCTCCTGAATCCGTGGCCTCTGACGTCACATAAGGTCACAGTTTTCCCGCTAGATATAGCTGCAAAATTGACACCACGTGACCTGAGCACTAAGTCAGTATCCCCGTTTAATTTAGCTGGGAACAAGGCGCCAGATGACTTCGTGTCACGTCACCTATGAACAAATTCAGTTTCCCCGCTAGATTTAGCGGGAGAGTTGACCTCACGTGACCTCGACGCCAGTTTTGTTTCGCCGCTAAATCCGACTGGGAAAATGATGTCACATGTCTTCATGTTGCGTGACTTAACACAAAGTTGGTTTCCCCGTGATATTTAGCGGAAAAACTGACGCCACAAGACCTCAACACCAATTCAATTCCCCGGTTAATTTAGTGGGGAGACTGAACGCGCAGTGTTACCTTATGGGACATCACAGACCTACACACCAATTCAGTTTCCTCGCTAAATTTAGCGGGTAATTCAATTGGTGTATTGGTTTGTGCCGTCCCATAATGCAACGCGCGCGGTAACAGCGACGGCGCCGGTGCTGCGGACACCGCTATAAGCGGAAATGGGTGCCTAAGAGTTGAGCTCTAAAACGAAATACACAAAGTGACAAGTAAACTAAAACAAACTACTGGAACAGGGAACAGGAGAAAGATCGTTCATCGAAAAGCGGATGGAATCGTGTTCAGCTAAGCGTTAATCCTTCCCAGACGCGAGCTGCGGCATGGTCGTACCGAAAAATCGCTTAAATTGCGGAATACATCTATGGCCTGCTAACGTGTGTCCTAGCCTCGGAGGCATACGGTCATATAGCATGCAAGGTGGGGGCTTTAGTTTGTGGGTTTATATATGGGAGGTAATTTCCCGAAAATTGGCGTGTTTGTGTATGTCTTGTCACCACACATTAGCGCCCAGGAGAGAGAGAGATAGAGTGTGTGTGTGTGGGGGGGGGGGGGGTGCGTGCGTGCGTGCGTGCGTGCGTGCGTGCGTGCGTGCGTGCGTACGTGTGTGTGGGGGGGGGGGGACACATGCTCGAGCGAGTAAACGTATTTTACTCTAAAAAGAGAAACTAGGCAGAAGTGTTTAGGACCAACTGAAAGAACAAATACAAAAAAAACACGGAGAGAAAAAAAAGGCTCCAGCTGAAAATAAGAAAAATATGTAGAATAAAAAAAGTGAGACACAGCAAGAGAAAGAGAGTGAGAAAGTGAGTGGTAATAAAAAAAAATTTAGGAAAAACGTCCATCTAAATAAATTCAAACACATTAGAATAGATAAGCGAAAGAAAATAAACTTAGAGAAAAAATCGAGAAATTGCAACAGAAAGAAGGAAGGAGGGTAAGTGTGATACACAACTACACGTCTTCGCCATTGCTCCTTGCATTCGGCGAAAGAGTATAGAGCGACACTGCAGTACTGAACACGCCAGCGCAAAACAATAAGCCTCATCCGGAATCAGCGCGATCTTGGCTAGACAGCGCCAAATGGAATCCGGACGGGGTTCCCTCGCCGTGCGCATCGTGTAGCGGGAGATCCTGAAGCGTCCGCCCAGGCAAAGGAGTGCAAACCAAAAAGAAAACCGGAGGCAGGCAATGAGCTGATAGGGAAACGACATGGCTTAAACACTTAGACGGAGGTACGAGACGGGTGAGCGGGGTAGCAGCGCTTCCCCGGTGTCGGCTGACTGCGAACGTAGATTCGACCCGAATGGAGCATTCTGCATTCAGAACAGCCCTAACGAGCGCTCTCGTTGCATGCATGCAAATGTTGATGAACTGAGGCGGCTGAGGGCAGTTGACGGCGCAACATCAGGTGCGCTCAGAACGGAAACAAAAAAAAAGTAGGAATTACGGTAGCGTCAAATCGAACAATAACGTTTTAACACGAGCGATTTGACGCTCGTATCCGGTATTCAGCGGAAGCAACGTTACTAAAGCACTCAGTTGAGAAACTCATCCTTGAAACCCACCCAAACCAAACTGGATACGATAACATCACGGCCCATTAGAGACGAGTCAAATCCTGAAAGTTCATTTATATGGCTACTGCGAAATGGCACTGCGAGGTGGCGCCACCGGCCCTGGCGCGACTCGACCTGAACCAATGCGTGCAGCCGTGCAGTTCCCGGAGTGGCCGTTGCGGGAGAAATGGCGGTGTGGCGATCGCGTTTAGTTCGGTTCTCGAATACGGATCCGAGTCACTTTTTTAAGGCAGGCTCTATGGCAGTTTCCCAACTCAGTTCTTCAAGTAACGTTGGAGGAAGCAACATGTTCAGACGTACATTATCAGGTTTTGCAAAGTGGATGACGTAGAGGCGGTTTTGACGTGCTGAGAAATAGAGAGAGAGAGAGACAGGGGGGTATGTGAGAATGCGCGAATTATGATGGTAGTGTGCCCTTGCGCACTCACATGAATCTGTTTCGCGTGTGTTTGTATATGTAGCTCGATCTACACATTCCTAACTTAGGTGTTTGTTGCCAAGAACGTATCTAAAAAAGCAGGCATCACACATAGGGTCCCACACCTACGCACGTATATACACCGACGCCAACCTTGGGGCATGTGACTGAAAGAAAAAATAGTAATAACAAATTTATTTGCACAAAGGTGAATCTTATTTTTTCGTATTTTTATAAAAGCAAAACATTGCGCAGACAACATGAGTCGATTATTGATTTATGTGTTTGATGGTTAGAACCGCAGATGGTAAACTATATATTAATAAAAAAATTAATGTTCTTGCCAACAGCAGTTCAATAAAAGAGAAGCGGTCTTTCATCATCAGAAGCATGACAGTGCGTGATAGATGATGATGATAATACCTCCGAGTACGTAGCGTGCGCACTTTAGCAGGCGCCACGTAAAGGAAGACTGTCCGAATCTGATTTTTTTAGGTCGCTTACGGTAATACCTTTGGTAGCATATACGAGTTCTAGATGAACGCTTCCCAGAGGCGGGCTTCTACCGTACGTCCTTTTAACAATCACTGTCACTCTAGGCAAAAGCTGTGATACGCTGAATGAACGTTGCTACTTAAGAATATCCGCCCCTCTTCGTATTTAGGGCTGTTGTTTGTGGAATGGGCATAATTTCTAGGCAAGCTTTCCAAAGCAACACTCTTCGGTTTACGAAGCATTCAAGGAACGCATGGCTTCCCGGTTAGGTCTCTCGAAGAGCAAGAAAAGCAACTAATTTTTAGATGTTGAGCTAAAGGAACGTTCATAAGTACGTGCTCATAACAAAGCATACCGTATATTCAAAATGTTTAAATTTAGCTCCGCCTTCAACAAGAACAGATGATGCACTCCTTTTTCCCTCTGTGGCAAGAAGAATAAAGACGACAATGCGCGCCAGTTGAAGATTGTAAAGTTAAATCAAGCTCAACAAAATGTATATCGACTCCGCTCTCTCTTAGTTTGGAGAGCGGCCGTTTTGGAGTTTGGAGCACGTACGGGGGTTAAGAGATACTACGTCAGAAAAAGACGCCATCTCAACAGAAAACAAACAATGATTGGGAGCCCGCTTTCTGACGCACCGAGGAAACAAAGGAACATCTCATATCTCTGCAGGAGAGATGTAGGATGAGCAAGAGGCCCCGATGCCCGCGAGCACATTTGTTGCTACCTTTTCACCTGACCACGTACCCTGCAACGTGCATCTGGATAAATAAACAAGAGGATATAGTCGAAAGCAGGACACCGTTGAGTACGTTAGATCCGAGCATCTTTCCTCGTTCGCTTTTGTTTGCGCCTGTCACGCGCTGAACAAACGACCCCGAGTTGCAGGGGGGATCCACACGCGAGCACGGGAGATTGGAGCTGGGCTGCACTTGTCGGAAGCCTGGATATTACTCTTTGAGAAATTAAAGAAACCGGAAGTGACAGCAAAGATCTGAGCACCGACGTTAAGTTGTTGCACCGCTGGAATGCCCTCTGCTTTCTGCAGCTTGACCATCACTTTGAGCTTCGCTCGTCCACTTTCATATAATTTTCAGTTTGTTGAAAACAAAGCGTATAAAAATAAATCTGGTATATAGTGGTCGGCATTCACGAATCACGCGAGAAAATTGTTTTCTAAATTTTAACATTTTTTAATAAAGTTGTTTTCCATTCAATGAAATCAGCTGCATATGTGCTGAAACTGCAGGTGGTGCAATTAATATGCCTTAAAACTAAATAGTTCTAAAACTAAAGTCATGTCCTACACTCGAAAGACACACAATAATATAATCTCTTATGACATTCAGTCAGTTCTTTTGGCACGTGTGAATGAAATCAAAGACCTTATAGTTGTATTTGATAGTACATTACGCTTTTCGAGTCATGTTGACCACATCGTGAGCTCAGTTTTACGCACGCTTGGTATAACGTGCCGCATTACTAAAGAGTTTAATAACCCTAGTACTTTTGTCACACTGTACAGTGCTTTATATCGGCCACACGTCGAGTATGTCTCTGTTGTATGGAATGGAATCTGCGCGACAAACTCGGCTAGTTTCGAACGTGTTCAGAATAAGTTTTTATGTGTCTACAGACATCGTTTGGCGTCGTCCAATTCGTCTACCTCAAACGATGATTCAGCAGTTCCAGTCCAACATAGCTTGGCATTGCCCACCCTGTGGCGTAGGAGAGAACATGCCAATATCCTATTTCTGTACAAACTTATTCATGGCATCACAGACTGCACATCATTGATCTCAAAAGTACGCTTGAAAATTCCCGTAAAAACTACACGGCAAAATGCATCCTTCTACAATGCTCGCACAACTAATCTTCAAGACCCCGTGTCAAGAATTGGGCACACCTACAATTCCTCTTTTACAGACACTATTGATATATTTAACAATAACACACCGGAGTTCATCAGAGCGCTAAAAGTCCTCACCTAAATTTTGCTTACCATTTTTTGCACTTGATTAAGTTGCTCAGAACCAAATTTTATACTCTCGCTTTCCTTTCTTTCGGTACCGTGGTGGTATACCGTAGACAGTTTATATGACATGTGTGATCTGTTTTAAGTGTTTTTATTGTTTACTGTTTGTTTGTTGTGTGTAGTGTTATGTTTTTCATGTTTCCTGAGTGCACCCGTACCAAGACCGCAAGGTTGTTCCTGGGCACTTCAATAAAAACATTGATTGATTGATTGATTTATTATTATTATTATTATTATTATTATTATTATTATATTATGGCAAAAGAAAATTGACAATATTTTGACTGGAATGTTTAGAAGTATTATATACGGCACTGATACAGAAACAGAACAAGAAAAAATTGATCATATTAATCTTCCATTATGTCAAGCTCTGTTTACTGAGACGGTTGTTTTAAGACATTTTTGGGATGACAGTTTTAAAGTTCCCCACATTGCACTTCGGGCACTCAGACATACCACTCGTTTTGAGGTGCCGAGAATGTCAACGAGGTATGGCAGAAGACAACGAATATTTTATGTACCGGACATTTTTAACAGTCTCCCTGAACGAGTGTTGGACCTGGACTCGAAAAAAGTTGAAACAAGCCCTACGAGACCTATTTTAAATCAAATGTGCCTGCACGTACCAGATTCATCTTCTGGGCGTCTTAAACTGTGCTCTAAAGATTTTTTTTCTTAGGCCAGTGATGTGATCTTTATCACAACTCAAGTACTGTGGCAACTTGACATGACCTGTGCTTCATTTTTTTATATATTTTGATGTGTGTGTGTGTGTTCTTCATGTAATGGGACTATCAACATACCAACAACCCTGGACACTAACTTTACTAATGCTTCAATGTTATTTTTTCTTAAAGCGTGTGTGTGTGTGTGTGTGTTTTATGTGCTGATGCACTCTTCACAATGTTGAAATTAACTGATTTATAACTTCACTACTGGTGGTTTAGCCACACAAGCCAATTCTGGCTTCGGCAGACCCGAATCATACTTCGTCGCATCCGAATAATAAACCATTATTATTATTATTATTATTATTATTATTATTATTATTATTATTATTATTATTATTATTATTATTATTATTATTATTATTATTATTATTATTATTGCGTCGAGTTCAACTCTAGAGAGTGACATGGTACTGAATAAGTTACAGGAGGTGTAGGGAAGTCATGTGATTTTAAAGCCCCAAGCCTATTTTTCTGCAGGTTCATATGTTGTTTAAAATAATAAAACTTGTTGTACGGCTTGAACAGTGGTCGGTCAGTTCGCCTTAAATAGAAATTGCAATAAAAAATTAAAGCTTATTGGGGAAACGGTATTGTTCTAAAAAAGTGCCATGAAAAGCCGAACTGCATTATTTACGCCGTTAGACGCAATTTAGGTTAAGATTATAACCCGCTATTAGCCCCGCCCACATATCAGTGGCACCGCCCATTACTACTGAATTCACTTGGCTTCTCAGCCAAACACGCCAACAAGAAGTAACAAGCACAGTGCTGCATCTCAGACATCATCTTGTTCGCGCGTGTGCGTCTGGTGTCGGACTAACGACGACGACAACCAACAGACAGTCTCGAGAACAACGCGCGAGCAAATCATGGAACTGATGGCCTACCCCAACTAGCTGCCGATGCCCGGTCTGTTGCAAGAACACATCTCCTGTAAATACCTGTACATAGATTAAAGAGCACTAGTAACGTCTCTAATAATGTCTAGCAATGGCGACGAGTACCGAACCAGCCTCTGAAGTCAACGGACGCAACTCCGAGTCTGCGGTGATGACGTACCAAGTACCACAGTTCGACGAGACGAAAGATAAGTGGACTTCGTATATTATCCGCATTGAGTCCTACTTCGAGGGAAACGGCATCGTGGACGATGTAAAGAAGAGAGCGCTTCTCGTTTCGGCACTGGGCTCAAGAGCAATAGACGTCTTGAGTGGGCGTTGCGCGCCAAGGAAGGTTAAAGAACTAACCTACTCTCAAGCGATTGAAATTCTTGAAGAATTTTACGCACCGAGACCGAACGAGATAGCTGAAAGCTTCAAATTTTTCACGAGGGTTCAGAAAGAGGAAGAGTCGGCTCAGCAATTCATCGTGGAACTTCGGCAGCTGGCCGATAAATGCAACTTCGGCGACATGTTAGACCGCATGCTACGAGACAAGATAGTGTGCGGAATTCGAAATATCGACGTTCAGAAGGCACTACTTTCCAGACCCAAGTTGACATTGCAGGAAACTGAGAACATCGTGCTGGCGGCGGAGGCGGCGAGACAAGGTGTCAAGCTCATGAAGCCTTCAGACGTGAAGTCAGAGCCGGAACTGCACAAACTGGCGGGTAAGCAACGACCGGGACCGTCACGCCAGTACAGCAAGGAAGAACGTGGACCATCGCTAGCGTGCGAACGGTGCGGCAGCAAGGAACACTCCGAGATGGCCTGCACGTTCAAGAATGCGAAGTGTTTCCAGTGTGGAAAGAAGGGACACATCGCAATAATGTGTCGCTTTAAGGGCAAGCGACAACAGAGGACGTTCGCACTAACCGAAAACTCCGCTGAGGACGGCGACACAGCATTCTCCTCGCACCTGCTGTCCCTGAAACAAAATCCGATCGAGGAGAACAAGATCGTCGGTCCAGTTCGGCGCAAGTTCTGTTGGGGCGGAGTCGACATTATCATGGAGATCGACACGGGATCACCTGTGTGCGTGATATCCTGGGACGTTTACAACCAGCACAGGGAGAGTTGGCCAAGACTGGAGAAGTCAACCCTGAAGTTGTCTTGCTACTTGGGGCCACTGCCGATTGCCGGTAAGCTCACGCTTCCTGTTTCGTATGCCGACAAGACTGTCACAGCGTCGATGACTGTACTTCGCCGGCCAGGACCATGTTTGTGTGGCCGAGACCTGATCCAAGCACTAAACAACTTGGGGACTCCTGTTCTCAGTGTGTCCAACGCGAAAAGCCAATGTAAAGGGGAGGATCTGGATAAAATCTTGACCGAGTACGAAGAGGTATTTGAGCCAACGCTAGGACTGTTCGAGATTCCACCCGCACACCTGTATGTCAAGGAGGGGTCGGTTCCAAAGTTCTTCAGGGCTAGACCTCTTTCGTATGCTATGAGGGACAAGGTTTCTGACGAGCTCGACAGGCTAGTGAAGAACGGCGTTCTGTCTCCGGTGGCACACTCAGAGTGGGCAACCCCGATCGTGCCGGTTACGAAGAAGGACGGGTCAGTCAGAATTTGCGGCGATTACAAGCTAACCGTGAACGCGGCATGCGTTACAGAGCAATATCCGCTACCTGTGATTGATGACCTCTTCGCCGCTCTCAACGAGGGAGACGTGTACAGCACGCTGGATCTTCGCGACGCTTACAATCAGATTCCCCTTGACGAAGAGGCTAAGAAACTGACGGTCATCAATACCCATCGAGGATTGTTTTGTTACAACCGTCTGCCGTTTGGAGTGTCTTCCGCGCCCGCTATTTTTCAGCGTACTATGGAGACTATGCTGAAGGGTATTCCAGGCGTGCAGGCGTATTTGGATGATGTCCTGGTGGCAGAAAAGAAAGAAGATGGTGGAAAGAGCCTCAAGGCGGTTCTGAGGTGCTTCCGAGAAAACGGCGTCAAGTTAAGGAAGGACAAGTGCACCTTCCGGATGCCAGAAGTCTTCTACCTGGGACACAAGATCAGCAGCGACGGACTGCAGCCTCTGGAGAAGAACCTGGATGCTGTGATGAAGGCTCCAAGTCCTAAGAACGTAAGCGAATTACGTTCCTACATCGGGCTTCTAACATACTACAGCAAGTTTCTTCCGAACATGGCTACTTTGCTCGCTCCACTCTACGACCTTCTAGCCAAGGATCGCCGCTGGACCTGGGGTCCGGAGCAGCAAGAATCGTTCGAGAAGTCAAAACAAGCACTGCGACAAGCAAAGATGCTCACGCACTTCGACCCAGCGAAGCCATTGCGCCTGGAGTGCGACGCATCGCCGTACGGAATAGGAGCGGTGTTGTCGCATCGCGTTGGAAACATAGACAAGCCAATTGGGTTCCGATCCCGAAGACTGTCAAAGGCCGAGAGAAACTACTCTCAACTCGAGCGTGAAGCATTGGCGTTGGTGTTCGGAGTGTCTAGGTTCCGCGACTATCTGCTTGGTCGATCGTTTATTTTAGTCACAGATCACAAGCCTTTGGTTGGACTGTTTCGTGAGGACCGCCCGACACCAGTCATGGCCGCGGCTCGGATTCAGCGCTGGTCTTTGCTGCTAGGAGCTTACAACTACAGGATAGAGTATAAGCCTGGGCCAGACAACCAAAACGCCGACGCACTCAGTCGACTTCCACTGGAGACTCCCGAGGAAGCAACCGATGAGCTACCTGAGTATGTCCATTCGCTTCAACAGCTCGACAATACTCATCTTCCGTCACAAGTGCTCCGCCAACTGACCTTGAAGGATGAGGTCCTCCGTACGGTGAAGTCCTACATTCTCGGAGGTTGGCCTCGGGAGAGGAAAGTGTCTGATCCACGCATGCAAGCGTATTTTACTAGGAGGCTAGAAATGACCGTCGTCCAAGGTCTTATCTACTGGGGCCACCGAGTCATTGTTCCTGAGCCCGCACGAGACCAGATGCTGCAGCTTCTGCACGAGACGCACCAGGGTGCCTCAGCAATGAAGTCTGTCGCACGTACAATCATGTGGTGGCCTGGACTTGACGGTGAGATCGAACGTCTGGCGAGCAATTGCCACACCTGTGTACAAGCAAGGTCGATGCCGCCGGCGAAGACTCCTGTTAATTGGCCTTTGACTCAGGAGAACTGGTCGCGTGTTCACCTGGATTTCGCTGGTCCAGTAAACGGTGCGATGATCTTGGTTGCGGTGGATTCGCACTCGAAGTGGATAGAGGCAATCGCTATGCAACATGCCACGACCGAGTCCACAATCACGGCACTACGCGAGATTTTTAGCCGGTTTGGCATACCGAGAACCATCGTGAGTGACAATGGCACTCAGTTTACATCCGAAGCGTTTGCCATGTTTTTGTCCAACAACAACGTGAAACACTTGCGCACAGCTCCGTACCACCCACAATCGAACGGCCTCGCGGAGAGAGCCGTACGCACCATCAAGGAGGGTCTCAAGAAACTTCAGACCGGTAGTTTGTCTATGCGCCTCGCAAAGGTGCTATTCAACTACCGTAGGACGCCAATGGAGGATGCAAGATCTCCGTCCCAGCGGCTTTTAGGATACCAAATCCGCTCCCGCCTGGATACCTGCCTTCCGCCTCCTGTCTCTTTTCCTCTCTGCTCAGAGGGAGATACTGCGAGTAAGCTTTGCCCTGGCGACTCCGTCTGGGCACGCAACTTTGGGGAAGGGGAAAAAGTGGCTTCCGGGGACAGTTAAAGAAACAACGGGTTCCCGCATGATCACGGTCAAGACGTCAGCAGGAGAGCTGAAACGGCACATGGACCAACTTCGTCCAAGAGAGAGCACGGCACCTGCACCACCGGTGAGCAAGACGCCTGAACCACCCCATCAAGATGCAGCCGCACCAGCGCAGTTCTGACGCAGCGGAAGACGAGGCCGTCCCAGCTGTTCGGCGGTCGACAAGACCCAAGAAACCTGTTGACCGATATTCACCTTAAGGAGGGAGGAATGCTGCATCTCAGACATCATCTTGTTCGCGCGTGTGCGTCTGGTGTCGGACTAACGACGACGACAACCAACAGACAGTCTCGAGAACAACGCGCGAGCAAATCATGGAACTGATGGCCTACCCCAACTAGCTGCCGATGCCCGGTCTGTTGCCAAGAACACATCTCGTGTAAATACCTGTACATAGATTAAAGAGCACTAGTAACGTCTCTAATAATGTCTAGCACACAGCGTCTCGCATTCTGCGATATCCGGCGCGTCTAGTCCGGCGTCTGACACCGTCAGCTAGTCTTGCGAGCAGTCGAGCGGCAGCGTCCGGCATCGTCTGCTATTCCACCACTGTCCGTCGTCGTCTGCAATGCCCATACTGGACCAGAACTGCTGCGCGTCGGCGTCCGTTTTCGCCTTCGTCCGTCTGCTATTTCGTCTTCGTCTGAACACTTTTGCAACACTGCGCAAGACGCGACCATGAAAGCGGCGTTATAGCGTTCCATGATGCACGAGCCACGGTCAATACAAGCGTCTGTCAGCGTCTGTCGATGCGCGGTAAAACTCTAGCCGGAGGTCAAAACAAAAAAGTCAGCAAAATAATTATGCAGTCTTTCCTCTCTTTTTTTCTGTTCTTGTTATCTTTTTTTTATTTTCCATTGCATCCGCAAGCAAGGTGGGTGAACGTTATAACGCGCAATTAAAACGCGGCCTAAACGTTTTCACTTTGGCAGGCAAGGGGCACCGCAAAACTTGAGAGCTACTTGCCTTCGAAGCGAATTGACGAGAACATACCTAGACAAACTGAATGCGATCCGAACGCCCTATTGCCTCCAGCCAAATGGCTCGCGAATTCTTCCCTGCGTGTCTTCTCGGTATTGAAACCACGGTCGTAATCACGACGGCTGTACAACCCACAGAGCAGCGTGGCTGGGTTTACAGGAATCAACACCTTTATTCAGTATCAACACGGGCAAGGAAAGAAATCAAGTCAGATTGATCAGCATAATCTATGTGGGACGCTAGACTTAGGACAGCCTCTCTGTGAATAAAAGCATCCCGCAGAGAGCTTCCGAAGGCGCGTACTTACGACAGTTGTTTGCTGCAAACAGCTCTGTGAATTGAAAAAAAACTCGCACTCAGAACACTTGACGAGCTCAAGGAGCTACACTCGTTCAGCACGCCACGGACACCGGCAGCCATGTTTGTTAACGTTTCAAACCAAAGCGGGAGAAGTAAGTTAAGAATACATTTGAAAGCAATAATAATTATATCTTGCTGATGTACTTGTCAAACATAAGAAAATGGTAGATTAGAATATAAATATGGAACGCAGATACAAATTTACGACCATTCATTTACACGTCAACTATCTCTTCAGCCAATGAGGGATGCAAACACTTTGTAAGGCCGGGGCTTAGCGAGCTCCGACCTCCACATTCTTCACCTAAATTGCCTCTAGCGGCGTAAATATACGCCCCGCAAGTGGGCTCATTTTCGTCTTCTGCGCATAAGAAAGGAAGTAGCGGTGACGTCAGAACGCCGAGCCCTGATTGGCTGATCGCGGTCCCCTATCTGAGCGTCGTCTGCTCCTTTGCAACGTCGTCTGCTCGCAACGTCGTCTGCGTCTGTCTTACCTTTCCTGCGACTTTCGGAAGTGCAGGTCTTTACGAGCGAGCTCGACTTCGCCTTTCAGAGAGGGCAGACGAAATAACTCGAGCGGTACGTTGTTTTTGTCTAACAACTAGCAGACGCGCATCAAGGAGAAAAGTCAAAGGACTCACTGGCGAGGTGTCCCGAGACGCCGAGGTTTGTTTGCTAAGAACCGAGAGTGAGCGTGTTAGTGTCCGCAAGTTCCCTCCCAAATACGTTTTCCCTCCTTTCGTGTGCGGCGAGACTCCTCACTCTTTAACGGCGTCGGCGGGTTGGCGCAGTTAACGTCGTCTGCTTTACGTCTGCTAGTCAAAGCGATGGCTGCTTTACCTTTCCTGCGTCTGTCGGAGATTCACCGCTTTTTCACCGGCGAGAGTCACCGCTGCCTCGGAAAACAAGGAGATGACAAGAGGAAGAGATTGACCTCTTAATCTAAAATTGAGGTCAGCGATCAAAGTATAATACGGGAAGGGTTCACAAGGGTCGCGCGGGCATGTTCCATTCAGCACGCCAGCCGGTCGTGGGCAGACGGTCTTGGCCAAGGATCGTCGGAGGACCGCTGCGCCGAGTCGGAGTGCCTGCTAGGCCTATCTGCCGAGCTCTCTTGGTCGGGGTCGGTGGAATCGTGGCCGTTGGAGCATTTCCCGGGTGTTTGTGGATCCAGCGTTCTTGTTCGTCGTGGTTTATTTCAAGTACTTTTTACTTTTTTCCTTGCTGCTTGTATTCGGGACGCGTGAGAAGAGCACGTACAAAAATAAACGTCCGTTGGTCGTCGCGACCAAGTAACTAATGACGCTGTCGGCCATGCTGATTTGATCGTAAGAAGTGCGTAACACAGCTTCAGAACTGTCGTAGGATTCCATCGTAAACTGCACAAAACTTACGATAATTTCGTTTCGTGAATACAAAATTGTTCTTACGTTTTGTCTTACGCACATTTTTGGCGTAAGATCGTTTCGTCCCTTTCGAAAGTTGCAGGAAATGTAAGACAGACGCAGACGACGTTGCGAGCAGACGACGTTGCAAAGGAGCAGACGACGCTCAGATAGGGAGTCGCGATCAGCCAACCAGGGCTCGGCATTCTGACGTCACCGCTACCCCCTGCCAACGTTATTATTTTAACTCAGTTACAGAACTGTTCATAGACGCTGCATGCATGAACAGCACCCCCCCCCCCCCCTCACTCACCACGACTCGCCCGGAGTAAAGCCCTTGATAAAGGCCTTTTTTACAAGTACCGCCAACCATTGTTGTGGAAACGCGCGAGACACGTGCCGCGAGCGCGTGCTCCGCCGCCATTTGCTTCCAAGGGCCGCTCATTTCAGTGCTGCGCCGCCATTCGCTTCCAAGGGCCACTCGAGACACGGGCCTCGTGCGCTCGCGCATTTGACGCTACTTGTAAGACACGTAAACACATCGAGGGGCTTTAGCCCGGAGTCGCTCGACGCACCGCCGGACGGCTGCTTTGGTAACTGAATCTGGATACGTTCGTTTCAACTTTACTAGAAACGTAAAAACCATCGGAAAAAAACTCTTTGTGTAGTAACTTTAATTGGAGTTTAGTACAAAATGGGAAGGGCGTGATATTTTTTAAAATTTTTAGTTTGCAAGGTTTGCAGCACAATTATTATTGTTTTTATACAACCATGCCTCAGCGGGGATTTCAGGTTGCGCGTCCCGACCTAGGCGCATTTTAACTTCGGTGAAACGTCGCGGCGCGTCCACTGGGGAGACGGGGGTGGCACCCCTGTAACCTCTTTCACTGTATCTGTTTCGGCGCGGAAATGGCCGATTGAAGCCAAAATAGATGTCACGTGCAGTTCCTCCAGTGACCGCTGCGGAAGAAAAGGCAACGTTGTGATCGCCATTGGGCGCTTCAGCTGTGCTCTTTGGAACGCACAGTTATAAAACGAAAATGTAGATGGCGCTTCGAACGATTCAGGGCGGATTGAAGTGAGTGAGGGCGGGTACCGCACTCCGCGGGAGTTCCACAACTGAGGTAATCTAGTAACGTTGCCCCCTGCAGAAGAAGCAGAAGAACTTGCTTTCCGCATTGCTAGGAAAGAATTGCTTCGTCGTGGTGAAATTTTGTTTCAATATGCGTGCCCCATCTAGGCGCAAAAAAATATTTTTTTTATTGCAGCGTTTTTAAAGTTTTAGTGGTGAATAATAACCAAAGTCGCCATTCGAATGCGACGTATATTGAAGCAACAAATAACAGACGCTCGCGTTTCTGTGCGTCTGCCTGTTTACGTGCGACCAAGGAGTTTCAGGTTTTGCGTTCTCGCTCGCGAATCAATTGAGCCGCTCCAAGCGTAGCTCCCGAGACGCTAGCCCCCTGAAGGGCCGTAAAAAGCGTCCCAGTCTCCACGGGAGGGGAGAGGAATTCTTGGTTCGCGCAACATTCACCAGCAACGTCCAAAATTCGCCGGCTCCTCGCTGCACCGGCCTGCTGCCTCGGGCCGATAGCAGGTTCCCTTGAGGCCTCGGTAAAGAATGCCGGAGGGGGCTTTTTTGGCCGAGAGGAGGATAAGTTTAGCGATTCCCCAAAGGGGAAAGGGGTCTCGGCAGCCTGTTGTCATCCCTAGAGCCCTTTCAGGTCTGGCTTGAGCTGATAAAAGCCTCTGCCCTGATAGACGGAGAGCCGAGGCCGATACCTCTCCTCCCTCTGCCTTTTTGGAGGCTGCGTCCTTGCAGCCCCTACGCAGAAGAGAACACATGGTAAACGCTCGATGGTGGTTCGGGGGAGGGTATTGACAAGCCTGATGAACAAAAGGCCTTCCCCCCCCCCTTTCTCGAGCGTTTATCGGTGTATAAGGATATCTATTCGGCGCCGACGAGAAGTTAACATAAATTATGTTTCTGAGATTGTCCTTCAAACAGGCGCTTGTATGTTGGGTATTTTCAGAGGGCTTCGATAAATTGAGTACGGTGGGCACAGTGTGAAAATGTAGCGGATAGCAAAAGTACATAGGGCGCCCGAAATCAAAAGCTGACGTCAGAAGTGACCGCTTAAAGGAGCTGTGTAACAATATTCGCTTGAAATGTTTTTCACTTTACTCGAGCCTACTGCAACTAGTGTGACCCAACCACGGTTGGGCATATATGCTCTGAAATATATTTGGAAATACAAACACTGGAATACATGAAAAATACAGCTCAAATACCGATACTGAAATACAGACATCCACACTAAAGCATCCTGATACATATCAGGAATGCATTTGAAAAATACAAAATTATTTGAAAATACAAATACAGAAATTGTAATTTTGCTGGGTTAGGAACACTCACATAATTTTTTTATTTCGAAAGCTATTTTTTCTATTTGAACTTTCGTATTACCGGCAAACACTTATTTGTAAAACACAAATGAAACGACCTTTTCCTACATATTCTATTTTTTTTATTTCAAAGCAATACCAAACAAACGTAAAAACACGACTTTGCTGATAGACTCGACTACATGTAATGAGAAGTAGCTTTTTAGGTAGCTCTTTGTTCAACGGCTGCCGATTTGGGCAAAAAGTGATGTTAGCGAAAATGATTAGGAGTTCCACCGGTGTCGACGAAACCAAGTTCATATTGAAACGATCGAACCGCTTTCACAGTGGGAAAGATTTAAACAATGCAAATATTTTTTTATGCATATAAAGACATCGCAAGCTTATCGGTCAGCTGCTTCCGATTTCGGAAAAAAGTAATGTTAGCAAAAATGATCAGGAGTTCCACAAGTATCAAGTAACACAGGTTCATATTAAAACAAGCGGACTGCTTTCACAGTAGCAAAGTTTTAAACAATTCAAATGTTATTTTTTATGCACATAAAGACCTCGCTTGGAGGTAGTAATATTTAGTTTGTTTTTTTTTTTGACAGGGTTTGTACTTTTAGACCGAAAAAAGATGTCCTTCAAGGAAAACGATTTTTTTTTACTAACCGTGAGGTAAAGATAGAACTTAAACTCTGGCGTTCTCGAGCCCGACATTGTTTTCGCATAAAATTGCGGTTTTTCCTTTTAACATGAAGCTGTGGAAACTAAGTAAGTTTTCAATGGATCGCAAATATTTTCCATCTAGAAAGGAGAGCCATTCTCCTTTATATATTCTGTTGAACGCATTCAAAGCAATATCACATACACCTCTAAGATCGCTTTATAGTTATCTAAATATCCCCGAAAGGTCATCATTATCCTCTAGTCCAGGATTGGGAGGTATCGCGATACAAATTTATAGAGATAGTATCTCAGAAATACATAATGTATTTGAATTTCTGAATCGCAATAAAATTTTTAAGCTCAATTTTGTATTACTGTATGTAACTAAATTTTCGGGTGTATTCCTGGTATCGTGATACAATTAGGGTCAATGGGTTCGCTACAATTTTAAAAGATATTTTGACTAGTTCAAGACGCCGTTTTGAACAGCACATTTTCTGACCCTACATTCTTTAATGTGTAAAAGTTAACTATTGTTTTCCCGCACTTCAGGTGGTTGACCCACTAAAAGCCAAAGTAATACGTTTTCACTTAATTTCATTTCACGGTGTTGTTGTAAGGTCACTGCTAAAAGAGGCACCCGGAAGAATCATAATCATAATGTCTTCTCAAGGATATTTTTGGAAGGTTTTTTAATTCTTCGACACAAAACTAATTTAGAGGTCCTTCGAGTTTGCTGTCAGAAGGATAAAATACACCCAAAATAAAACCGCGTTCGAGCCATGGGTAAATATTGTTCACTTCTTCATACTTCGCAAAACATAATATGTTACCCTTGCAATAAGATTAAGTCAAACTAAAAAAAAAAGTGAACGTCAAAATTTAGGTTGCATCTTGCGCTGAGTACTCATTTGCTAGCTCAGAAACAAACCTTCCTATTCAAGATTGAGCTTCATTCTTGTTCTTTGTATACACTAAGCAGTGCACCCAAATATCTAAAATAATGTTTTATAACAGTGTATTTCAGTGTCTGTATGTCTGCCCCACCAAAATGTGTTCCTACGGTGGTATAAATACGTTTCCAGTTTTTGAAATGCATTTTAGTGTCAGTATTTTAGCTGTTTTCGCCTTGTATCTTAGTATTTGTATTTCTAAATACCTTTGAGAGTATTTCTGTCAAACGCTGCTTTAGTCCCACTACCGCGTCTTTTCTGCAGTCATTTCAAGACGTCGCCTTGAAATTAAATGGTGTACTTTTATTTGATGAACTGAAGGAAGAAACTTTACGCTCGCCATAATAAATGGAACAGGGAGTGAAATGTACACTTGCAAAGCTCGTAGACACAGTGCCTTGAAGGTTTTATTTCGGCATAAATAGTTGCCCAACTAGAGCATCCCAGAAGTCATAAGTTATCTCTGGAGAATAGGGAAGGGAGTCAGCGATCTCGGGGGCACAATGTTGGAAACAAACCTGGACCTGCTTGATAACAAAGGCCCAAGGTGCCATTTACTGCAACTTCTACGCCTTGGATGCACGAAAAAGGAAAGAAAAAGGTCTCTTCAGCTTTTACTTGGGTGTCACTGATTTCTCGAACATTGTAACGAGATGACCCGGTATTGCATGTTAATACAAGGAATACTCCAAAATGTATCTCGATACTGAAACACTGATACTTATTGAAAAATTGAATCACGATACAGAAATATAAATACTAAAAGTATTTCGGAAGTGCTATGGCGATACAATTTTATCACGATACTGCTCAACCCTGGACCAAAATATGCTCCACGCAACGCCACTGACCAAGAAACTTCTTTGTTGCGGTGTAATTTCAAGGCCGAGAGCGAGCGTTCTCTTACAAATTCTCCCTCGCAAGACTTGATGGCGTAGCTGGTGAGTCTCAGTAACCCTCAGTGACGATATTTGAATGCGGCTTATAGATCGAATACGAGCATTGCGTGAGCGTTCGATTTGGGCTCGTGATAATCAATAGCTCGACAAGTATTAGGGTAATGGCCCGTGTCCAATCGCTGCAATGACGACAATAGCCGAACCAAAACAATGTCCGTAAGCCACCACGTGTCCTGTGCTTTGCCAAGCCCAGCGCGTGACTGTGATTAATATTGACGGCATATAATCGGCTTCAGACCACGTGGCTGCTTGTTCTGGCTGCGAGTCAAAAAGATTAACGCTGCTTGTTTTTTTTTACTTTTTTGCAATTTTGTTTTGCAGCGACTGAAAAATGTTCGCGCGTTTCATAGACCAATAACGTCAAGTATTTGTTCGCGCGGTATTTTCCCAATGTACAGAAAGTGTTTTATCGCCCCTTTGAGCCTTTGGTTGGTATGCGACTCTGTTTTCCGTCACTCTTCGATGTAATCACACCAAAGCTTTGTTACTTATTTCCCGGTTCACAAAGTCCATTTATGAAACGTAGAGCATAGTACAAAATTTGGACAAATAATACTGAAGTCAGACGGCGTTCTAAAGCTCCTTTTCACTAAGCTCCTTTAAAAAATCGGCCAATCAGCTCGCGATGTGGAGTGCGCACGTGCTCTGTGGCGCGCGCACGTGCTCTACGGCGTGCGCTGGTTCGCCGATTTTATAAAGGAGCTTAGTGAAAAGGATCTTTAAAACGCCGTCTGACAGGGGTATAAGCCGAGTTCAAGCCCTCCTTTTCTCTCGCTGAGGCTTGAAATTTGGGCTCTTAGTTTGTGAAATAGAAGGAAAAAATGTCTGCCTATATATGACAAAGTCACGGCAGCCTGGATCGTCGCGCCCCCTTTGTTTCTAGTTTTTTTTTTTAAATACATGCCTTATATTGATGTGACATCCCCCTGGAAATATAAGTTTTACAGTCACTTAAGGGGCCTGGAAATTTACGCATATAATTATCGAATAAATGCTTTCAGTGAATGAAAATACCATTAAAGTCGTCCTCAGTACCCTGCTGCGTAGAAGTTTAAAAATATAAAACAAGAATTAACCGCTCTAATAATGTTAATTACACGACCGACGTCGTCGATGGATGCTACTTTCCAGGACGACTATTGGTTCAATCTAAAACAAGCAATCATTTCCAGTCACACTTGTATATGAGCCACGTAAACTGGCATGTAAGCATTCAATTAAAAAAAGAAAGAAAAACACGCCAGTTTGCAATGCTCTTGATCATGATGCCGCCCAGACAAGTGGTCAGACTTGTACGTAAGGCATTACTCGTACCCAGTTACTTTTTTCGTTACTTTTGCTCGCTACTTCCCAAGAGAAAGGACGTGTAACATAATTTTGTTACTTGTTAATAAGGTAGCCAGTAAATGTATTTAGTTGCTTCTGGAGGGGAACGTGTACAATACAAGCACCCGACTTAGCTCTCGCCCCAAGTCGCGCCTGTTACTTGCACGACGAGAAAACGCTCGATAGACCATAAAATATGATCACAGGGTATGTCAGTAACGCCAAAGTTGTCCTTGAGGTAGAAAAGCAAAAAATTATTAACAGCCACAAATACTGGAAACGGCTACTTTTTTCAAAAAATGACAGACTCTGAGTCACGAGAGAATAACGTGTCACTTTCAGGCTGACGTCACGCGTTCCTTTTGGAATCGCAATAACGCGTAAAGTACCAAAGTAACTAGGTACGTTTTTAGTGAATAAAGAGTAACGGTGCTTAGTTAGTTTATTTTGGTAACGTGTGCAGGTGTGTGAGTAATCCGACTTGGGTTCAGGCCGCTGTTTGTCGTTTTAGGAAAAGAGGAACGCAGTACCCTTTCATTTCCCCGCGTGCATTACCAGTCCTAAGCTTGCTGCAGCCTTATACTATAACTGTTTGTTTTGTATGAATGCTGGCCTTTTATGTTTTGAAATAACTCAGGTTTCCTAAATAAGCCGCATCCTTTAGCGTTTAATTAATTTCTACGAGAAGAATAATAAAGAAATGTAATTTTATGTTGTTTAAATGGAAGTTTCCAAAAGTTTCGTTGGTAGAACTGCGTAAAAGAACCTGCGGCACGCTTTATGTTGACATTAGCTTTTTTAATCGTGGCGTAAATGTTTTTTTTAATGTTGCAAGCTTTTTTTTTCTTATAAGTGCCTGCTATCTCGTACATTTTTCGTGCAAATAGCTTTTTCGTGAAATGGTTATTGCCGCACACCTGCATAGATCTTCAATTAACCTACATATTAAAAATAAATCAACAAAAAAATAAATATATATAAAACCGTAAATACATAAATATAAAAATATACAAATATAAATGAAAAATAAGTAGAAACAAATAAATAAATGCATAAAATTGTAAACGAACTGCCATGTCTCGCGTTAAAGTACTAATATTTCTGTAGTGCGTTTTTGTGGGCATTTACAGCTCATAGTAGCTAAACTACAAAATCTCTGATCGAAAGATTCCCGGAAGATCAGTATAAAAAGCATAACCAGCTTAAAAACATCGCGAGGCGTCCGTTTTAATATTCCTTCGTTGGATGATGAATCGACTCCAACGTTCGAAAAACAAGCACACAACCTGCGCAGTGTTTCGCGGTTCTGGAAAAGCAAAAACCGTATAAATACCGTAGCTGCCTCAGATCGTCCGAGGAGCATTTGTGCCGCAACGGCGAGCATCGCGGCTTTGGGCGTGGTTTGTAGCGCCTCCCGAAAACACGCCGCGAGCCACGCCCGCAGTCGCACCGAGGGAGTCGTTTGCGATGAATATTTCTGCGGCTTTTTGCAGCGAGAACGACGCCATTGTGGCATAACGCTGTTTCAATTCTTCCGATTTGCATTCATTTGTTTTCGCATCACCAACTCGATTCCGGATATTCGGAAGAGCGTCGGAAATCTTTCGACGATGTGTGATCGGCGAACGAGGACGTCGCTCCTCGCTTCCAGTGGGGACGGTCACATCAACGTGCGGGAACCAAATTTAGGATTCGTATTAAAATATGCCATTTTGTTTCGCTTTAACTTTCGTCGCCTCGTTGCTGCATTGGTTCCACAAACGTATGCACATTTTAAAAGAGTAGCTGAAATCATGTTGAGGAAACACGCCGGTTAGCATATCTGGCATCCTGAAGCAGCTTGAACGACTTTTCAGACGTACTTAGACGGGAGATGTTCTGCGAATTGTTCTAGAAAATCAAAATGCGGCGTCAAATTTTGTTGTGAGTATTTCTCGAGTGATTCTCATGATTTCGTAAACTATTACTTCAAATTCCGTCCACAAGCTTACTATAAAAAGTTGCAGTATTATGTCACTTCATTGAGTGCGTATATTTAACTCGCATGTGCGGGTATTCCATTGTGCGGGAAACCTAGACTCTAACAAAATAGAAAGTGTTTCTCACTCTTTTTTTCAAGTGAGCGTGGATGGCGCGCAGTGTGCGTAAGATTCCCCGCATTTTCTTACTAGCTGCATGCACATAGTTTAGAAACCAAAGTACAATATATCACAATTTAACTAGTAAACACAATTATTTAGTCGCAAATGGAACCAACCAAAAATACCTAAAAATATAAAATACGGAATTCAAAGACATGGACTGATGAAAGTACACAAGACGAGTGCTCGTCCGGTTCACCTCTTTCGTCAGTCTCTGCTTTTTCTGCGGTGTTTTTATATTTTAAAATCATAAACCGGCTCGCCACCATCGCCGTTATTTTTTAATTTTTTTTGTAAAATATTTGTTTTTAATCTTGAATCGGTAAGGTGGTTGAAGTATACATATACACAATAAAATATTTTTTTACTAATAGTCCCACGCTGTTTTCGGTCCAAGGTTTCAAGCTCTCTCACAAAGCAGCCCTTACAAAAAATTTATATCTGGCCAGATCTGAAGATTTCAGATATCGCCATATCAAAAATTGGCCACATATAACCTGATATGGTATATCTGCCAGATATAGACTCATAATGCCAGATATAGACTGATATCCCTGGCCAGGTATGGAAATCCCAGATCTGGCTAAGTAAGGAAATTCCAGATCTGGCCAGGCATATCAAAAGAACACAAGCCTGAAATCACCACTTTATATCTTTTTATTGTCTACAATTCTCCCAAGTGCCCCCCCCCGGCCCACACTCGAGGAATTATAGGAACGGTGATCCTTCAGCTCGCTAGTGATCGCTGGTTTTGACCAATTCCATGGTTACACAGTTTCGAGTCTAATTCGTAGTCACCCTGAACAAGCGTCCCAAAGGCTGAAGGACCTGTCATATCACTTTTAAAGTTTCTCGTCAATGGCAGCGTTTATGATACTAGTGCATTCTGTCCAACCTTCAACCACGCTAAGGCGCCGAAATCTCTTACAATATTATCATTCTCATAATTGTTGTTTTTGCAGGAATTACTTAAAAGCCGAGAAATCACAACATCCAAAACCGGGATTTAGCTCGGATTCAGCGGACTTGTTTCTGGCATTTTAAGCGTTTCCAACTTAATATCACCGTCTTTGAAGCTGTACGAGAATGATAATAATGTTAGAGATATGTCTGCAGCTCATCCAGGTTGAAGGTTGAACAGAATGCACAGTATTGACATTGGCGAAAAATGTTAAAAGTGATATGACAGGTACTTGGTTTCAATACGACACCTGTTCAGGGTGACTCTAATTACACTCAAAACTGTGTAACCAAGAATTGGTCGAAATTTCCGATCACTAGGCAGCTGAAGAAACACCGTCCCCATGATTCCTCGAGTACGGGCCGAAGTGCTTGGGGTATTTAGCAAATTGTCCATTCCGGCGTAATGTTAACACTTCAAAATAATTAATTCTACATTGAAATCCTTGTGAAAATTAGCACAAATAATCTCAAACTTAAGCTTGCCAAAGCTGAAGTTTGGAATTATTTGTGCTAATATTTAGCTTGCGAACATTGAGTCATTCACATTTTGCTAACAAAGTAAGTTTTAACTTTCTTTAAACTTTTTAATATATTGAAAACCGGCCGCCAGATAAAGCTGTATATACGCCAGATAAGGTTATGTATACGCCTAGATAAGTCTGTATATACGCCATATCGAGGCTGTATATACGCCAGATAAGTCTGTATATACGCCATATCAGTCTGTATATGCGCAATATCAGTCTGTATATACGCCAGATAAGTCTGTATATACGCTGTATATAATCATATAATGTTTGATATGGCCAGATCTGGCCCATATATCAAATTTCCATACGGGAGAAAATAAAATAGCACGCTTGAAGACCCGTCAGACGATCTGGTCATTCCAGACTCTAATGTTCCGATTGATCACGGACACTACATGTGCCGTTCGGCTTTTTTTTGTCCTCAAGAGCAAGTTTGTTTTGTTTTTTTTCGCCCGCCGAGTCAAGCCGTATTTCTAGCGACGGCGTTGTCAATCGTGGCATGGCGTCTCCTCTGCATTATGTATCGCTCAGGTCTCAGCAGGCCTCACTTCGATCGCCGTTCTTATGGAGGTGCCGCTCTGGCAACTGCTGCTAACGCCGATTCGAGCACGAGAATGGACAGCGGCCGTGGTAGATCACTCATACAGATTCCGAGCGAACATCGAGGAAGATGTCGTTCGATGTGCCTGTGTTTAGCAACAAACGCGTTCAACACTTTTCAACAGCCAAAAAAAAAAAAAACTTGAGGCTGAAAAGGTTTTGGGAATGCAGCGCTATAAAATTACTTAGTTCCTGCGTTTGAATTCGAGGAGACGTACGTAGTGATTTCAATCCGTTATCTGGTCAGTTTCGACGCTGCAATTGTTTTTCTTTTTCGTTCTTTTAAATCTAGATGTCAGCCGTGATCAGACGTACTCAACGTATTGACTGACCCAAAACGTTACCCCCTACTACCGCGTTGGCCTTTTAATGCTTAAAAAGCGCAACAGGAGAACGGACAGGAAGGAAGACACAGGCACAACGCTAGCGCCGTGTCTTCCTTTTTGTCCGTTGTCCTGTTGCGCTTTTTAACCATTATGAATCACCCGCTCGCCCAACCCTCCAGCCTCGTCTTTTTAATGTTTTATTTTAATTAGCTACACAGTTATTAGAAGAGTTTTAGCAAACACCCAAAACAGTACCGATGCGATACTGATATGGCGTGAGTCAGGGATCTTCGCTACTGCTCATGCGCGACGCTACCGTAAACGTACCGGCGAACCGGCAATCTGCTATCGGCAATCTGCTACCGGCAATCTGCTACCGGCAATCTGCTACCGGCAATCTGCTACCGGAACATTCGGTGCTATGAAGCCTACACTAGTATGCCAAATGATGCCGGCTCTGGAAACGCTAGGGTTTCTTTATTTTCGCGTGCAGATTGAAATACGAATTAAAGCAAACGCTAAAGTTAGCGCTTGGGCTCACTCGAAAAGAAAAGGTTGAGACTTCCATGTGTAGCTTGACTAAACAACGCCACGGTCAATGTTTTTTTTGTTTTTTTTTACAGTAGATTAGTTATTACAACAGCAGGGCCTTCTTTGAGGCGTACTACCAGTACTACCGGCACTACTTTCCTGTGCAATACGCCGAGGGCGAACCGTGATCTAGAAATCTTCCGTAGTCTCACTACAGTAGTCTCGCGACATCACTTCCAGCAAGAAAAAGGAACACTGAAATCAAGATGGCGTCAGTGGACCGAGTGAGTGTTATCAGTCGCAAACGCCTTTATTTTGCCAATGATATCCTCATTTCAAATGGGTATTCACACGGGAGAGAAATTCCTCCCTTTGCTCCCTGAGATACCCATCACATGGTAACAACCTCACTCTTTTGCGCGGAGCCGCGCTGACGTAGAACTCCCAGGTGGATCGAGTAAGGTCAACGCTATTATACTCCGTTTCAGCTTACGTGTTACCGCAGCGAGATCTAGTTTTCCGCAGGGGTGCCCGAATAAACGTTACGTTATCGTCCATGTTTGTGGCCGGTGACTCAGCATCTGAATAGGCTCTAACGTACAGCAAATCTGCTTTCTAAAAAGCCAGCTGTTTGCTAAATTTTTAAACGTAATTAAGATACAAGACATGTTCTCTCTCTCTCTTATTCTCTTTTAATAAAATAATGAAAATTTTTAATCGCAGCAGCATCGTGCCTTGACGACAGAGGCAACTGGCCTTCGATCGGGCCGCGGAAACTCAACTTGTGGCTCGAAGCTACGGCACACTGCAACACACTTGGCTCGAGCAGACTTGTACGTAGTTCAACTACTCTACTCAAGTTACTGTAGTTTAACTACTTTTGTGAGTAGTTTAGTAACTTTCAATTACATTTTTAATTCGATAATTAGTAGTTTACTTTAATTACTTTTTGAGTAACTTCTACTCAAGTTACAAATTACTTTCGAGTTTTAGTGGTTGTTTTGCCTATCAACATACATTCCTGCACAATGGAGATGAGATGTTGGAAGATCCGCTGATATTTGCAAAGAGGGGAAGCATGCGTCATAGGAAAGGGGAGAGAAAAAATGGTCTGGAGAGGCCGAAACCCCCCTCCCATTTTCACGAGCCCCCCCCCCCCCCCCCCACACACACACACACACTTTAACAACACTGCTACGAGGCGCGCGGGAGCGACAGACACAACGCAAGAGAGGTCTAGTAACTGTGGGATTAGTGCCGAAGACTGGCATTTCTTTGTGTCCCGAACCTCAGGGAGACTTGACCCATTTGAAGAAAGGGCCGGTCCCCGCTTCTCCCCAACGTAGAAACTCTTGCCCACTACAGGAGTTGCACACACTGCATCCTCACTCAAAGGAGGCAACCAAATGCAGCACCTGCTCTGAAACTCATCTGGTGCTCCCGTAGTTTGTGCTGTACTCGAAGAATCGCGTGCTAAATGACAACACGAAGATTAACTTTTTGCGTTGCCTTTCCTCCCAAAACTCAGAATATATGCAGATCTTCAAAGATCTGCATATATTCGTTCGAGAAACCTGGAGTAATTCCCCCGACGTTTTTATATATATAAAAAATAATAAACAAGCAGTGCTGTGACGTATTCTATGTACATGGTACTTCAAATGCTACTGTTTAGAAAAAATGTACTTTACTTGAAGTAAATTATCTGAACATGTACTTGTATTTTCCGAGGAAAGTAAAACTCCCGGCTTTAATGTGCATTCCCCGAATTTGAAAACAAAACAATGGTGGTATCGTCGTGTGAAAATGCGCTCTTTCCAGACGTCATGTGGTCATTTCTCTGAGTGAAGTAATGGCGGCTGTAAGACCGATGGAAATAAGTGCCTTATAAGTTGATTGTGTCAAACAGCTCGTCAGCGAGAGCAAAACAATTACTCTGTGGTGTTAACCATGTTGAATTAACCTGAGACTGGGGTAGAAGAAACATCAAAACGTAGAAGGGAAAGAAAATAGTAACGACGACGTCTATTTTCTTTCCCTTCTACGTTTTGATGTTTCTTCTCTACCCAAGTCTCAGGTTAATTCAACATGGTTAATATTCACCAGCTCGCCTGCACCTTACGATTTTTTCTATACTCTGTGGTGACTTGACCTTATACAATATTTGCTGCCATTTCCGTAAAAAAACGAATGGACCTCTGATTACCCCTGGAGCAATGCATACCAGTTAAAAAAACACTGTATAGGCAATGCAAGGGCATCATGAAAGATTGTGTTAAAAGTGCGTGTACTTTACCTTGAATATATTGTATTTATATACGTTACGTCAAGTACATTGTACCCGGTGTACTTACAACTTTACTTGAAGTACATAACCTCTCATTTACTTTGTACTTTACTTCAAGTACTTTTTAGATGTACTTTACCCAACACTGTGAACAATTAAACACTGTCTAAAAAATCAAGCTCAGACAGTGCTAAACCTCAAAGTAGAAATGACACATTCGCAGTTCATCATTGACCAAATAAACAAGTACAAAACAATTAGGCACGCAGAAGCAGAACCAGCCATTAAAGCATTTCCTGTGACAAAAACAAGCCGATTCATATTTGGCTGGCACAATTTCGCTAACAGATGAAAACCTCTGTACTTTCTTTTACCGTAAAAAACATATAAAAGTAACTTCAAAAGTAACCTCAAAAGTAATTCGCTACTGTTTACGGTAATTAGTACTTTTATCAATTGCTTTCTATTTGAGTAATTTCTACTTTACTCAAATTACTTTTGACGTCAATACTCAGTAACTTAACTTAATTACTTTTTTTAGTAACTTGTACATGTCTGGCTCGGAGAGCGCACCTGCAACTGCGGCGGGTCCTAGTTTAGCAAGTGTGTCAAGTGAAAGCAACGGCCATGCTTCCACCAATGTTTCAGCAACTGACACAAGTTTTTATATACTTTTATATTTTATTGTTTGAATGTGGTATTTATTGCAACAAAGCACTACCTGTATCTTCCGCTGTGCATCTCATTTAAACAAATAAATCGATTATTTACCTGCTGCTGCTGTTTTGAATCCATTGGCCTTGCCCTTGAAACAATTCCTGTATATTTACTTTCCCCTAGAGCACTCGGAAAGTCAATCGCTAAAGTATGCAAATTGAGCTCGGTAATGATTTTCCATTATCTTTTGCGACTCAAGAATAAAGTTGCGACGTGACTATGTGCATGACGTTTCACAAGAAGACGTCAGGCTCAGCGCCACGTCACAGCTTCATTTTTACGGTGAAGTTTTCCTGTACTTCTTATTGGCTTTCTTCATGGATCACAGTCCTGGACCCTCCGAGATACTCTGGGGAAAAGTGGACGACGGGACATTTTTATAGCCAGCAGAAAACGGGCCAACTAGAAAACGGGTCAGCTAAAAAACGGGCCGCCAAGATCCAACTTGTAACAGCAAATTTTGGGGCCACCTAAAAAGGGACGAGCAAACGGGTTGGCAATTTTAGGCTTGCCACCTCTATTGGTGGCTCCCTAGGTGGCCCTAGATTAAGAGTGTACTGAAGCCGTTCCTCGCAAATACAAGCGTCTTTGGCACGGTGTATGCAATAAAATTATCAATCATGCACATCCCACGAAACTCTTACAATTATATCTTTCTACTTGCGTATTTCAAAACAGGAAAATTATTTCTCATTGCCTCTAAGCACCGACACCGGATGTGGTGGTGGTACCAAGATGTACGCTTGTTTCGCCGGTGTGTGGGTATAGCAAAATCTCGGTACACACGTCTGTATAAAGCTTCTTCTATCACCAGCGAATTTGAATCGGCTCCCCAGGAATGGAGAGGTTAAGGAGAAATTGCAAATTTTATGAGCCAAAATGACGGCCATACGGGAGCTCGTCGATGGTTTCCACAATCTACCTGCTTTATACTTCGTTTCAGCTTGGGTCCAGACGCAGGCGATGCTACAAGCGCGAGCTCCGGGCTTTCAGCGTCCCTGCCAAGCACGCGCGCTCGTGCAATGCAAGCACTGTTCAGGGCCACACGCTCGCGCTCGTAGCACCGGCTGCGTCTGGACCTAAGCTGAAACGAGTATAGTATAACGGTAAGTTACCGTGATCGAGCACGGTTTGCTAAAGCCGATTTCTGAGCCCTTGTGCAATCACTGGACGCCATATTTGAGGGCGATGTTTAGAGCGCATGCACAGAACGAGTTCATATTTATAGGCTGCTGCGACCGGTAATCTTGATGGTGCGAAATGCACTTTGCAGAAAAACAGTGTAAGCTCGAGGTCAGCGCGCGCTCAGCAGTCGCACCCACAGCTATGGCCGCCAGCGAATACTCCCTATACTCCGTTCACTACTGCGTAGATCAGCGTTAAAGACTCCAGGCTAGCGGTTTTACAGCACTGGCTAAATTGCTCATCTACAGCGATTGACTCGTCGCAACTTTGAAATGGCTGACCAACTACACGCTGTCTTCTACACAACCCCAATTATTTAACCCGTTCACCCTTAAGCTGAGACGAGAAGCTCCGCCTTCCGCGCGAGCTTTCTGCCCTTGATAACAGAAGTATGAACACGCAGGCACGTGCAACCAAAGCACTACGGAAGCCAGCGAACTCGCGCTGAAGGCGGAGCTTCTGGTCACAGCTTAAGGGTGAACGGGTAGACACTAACATCCGGTGGTTCGTACCGGATTACGGGTCTTGTACCGGGCGTATAGTAACGATCTGCTAAGACTGTCTAATGACAAATTTTCGACAGATCCCTGACGCTTAGGTAACATTTAAACTCCAGTACTAATCAGGCAAGGTGCACGCAATTTGTAAAATCCTACAATTTGTTTGCCAATATTTTTTCTTCTTTCTTTTCTTTTTTTTTTGGGGAGGGGAGGAGGGGGAGGAAGGGGGCAAGAGAGATGAGGAGATGTGAAAGATTTAGCGCTGCAAAAGTGTATTTCTTTCATTCCACACTTAATTCATCACACAACTCTAAAAGAAATAGAAAAATACTACATTGCCGAAGGTAAGCCTCCGCGACCTTAGGAATACTTGCTGCAACAAACTCGCCGGTCTCGGCACAAATAAAATTCCGCAAATGGAACACGGACAAGCAAGTAAGACAAACGGGAGCTTACTTGCTCGTCCGTGCCCCATTCGTGCTATTCTATTTGTACGGAAAAATTAACCAAATAGCCTAGTAACGCACTTTGCGTCGCTCTTTGCATTTAAAACTCACCCAATATCGATTAATCGATATCGCCGGAATAATTTCTGCTCGTGGTGAACCAAATATAAGCCGCATTTCCCCTAGACGCATTCGTTCCGAATATGGTGGACCAAGCGTGCGTGTAATGCTATCGTTTATAAATTGCCCGCTTTCCCGGTCGAGGCAAACTGGATCATTTATAAACCTGGACCGCTTCAGTGTTCTGGCAGTGTGAGAGTTTCCGACCAGTTCCACGAAAACCGTTCATCGAGTTTTGCCTTCTGCCCCATGGTATATCGCACACCCTTCTTGTCGTTTCGGGGTACCTGTACTCACGAATGTATCCGTTTGAGTTTGTGGAAAATTTGCCTCGCTGCATGCTCAGCTCAAAGTAACAACACGGAGGAAGGGTTTTTAAAATAAAGAAACTACATTCATTGTTAAAAGGACGAAGAGGCGGTTAAGGCCCGTTCACACGTACATTGCGGAGATAAATGAACGATAGAAACAACGCAGGTGCAGTGCTGACTCGAACGTAACGCTGCAGTGTTCCAGCGGTGTATCAGCAATAAATCGGTAAACGAGCGAAATTAGCACTGCATCAGCAAGGTCGGCGCTGTTTGCACCGTTGACTAAAGGCTGAACTCCATGGAGCGAATTTTGCGACGAATAAGGTGCGAAATACATGTACGACGAAACCGTCCCATCCGACGTGCGGACTGCCGGAATGTCCTTGGGGGGCGAGGGTTTTCGTAGCACCGGAGAGCGTTTAAAACCTCGCCTCCGACCGTCGTATTGCCTGATATGACGTCGGATCAGACGGTTTCGTCGTACATGTGTTTCGCGCTTTAACTGACGAACGCCGCCCGACGGCACACTCGCCTTGCGCGCGACATAGCAGCCACTGTGGTGATTCCACGCGCAGAGCAAAAGTCGTCGGGCAAAATTCGTCAATTTTTCGCTGCATATTCGTTGCATGGAGTTCAGCCTTAAGAGCGCTGAAGTAGTGCTGTGGCGTATCTGTGTAGAGCGGCGATTCTCTTGTGATGGTATACCTTGCGAAGAAGTTCGATGGTGTTTGTAATTAGCATGGCAAAGGCTTCAAATCATTGCTCTCTGAAACCGAAACTTACAACACCGTCAAAACTGAAGTTCTAAGATTACTCTTATTTCTCCCGGCGAAAAATACTTTGCTGACGTCATAGTCAGCGGTCGGCCAATCGTGGAAGGCCGGTAACAGCGATGCCTTTGATCGCGCACATCGCCATGGAGGGAATAGCAGAGCGTTCTTTGTTTTATGCCACACCTTCAGACGCGCTTGTTGCGTTCCGCCATGCTTTGGCAGCGCGCGCCGGCTCGAGGCTCACCGAGTGTGGAAGCACATCGCTTCTCGGTGCACGGGGAGCAAAAGCCAGGGCTGCAGAACCTAGGGGTCTAAACACCAGCACCGCCCGTTTGGGTCTGGGTGAGCATTCTACCGACGTGCAGTTGTATGTCACTGCTAGGAGATACACGTTAAAATCCAGGGTAGCAGTGGTACTGCACTCTTGAAAAAACCCTGCAAGACTAACCCCATATTGACTATACAATTAACGGGAAGCTTAATCTATTGGGAAAATATACTAATTTCAGATAATCGAAAAAACGAGCACTGCTTGTAAGGTGGGAAGATGGACGAGTCGGTGCACGATCACGTAAACAAAACAGCGCAAAAATGAACAGAGGCACAAATAAAAAAACACCTAGAAACATAACGTCCGTAGATAACGCTATTCGAGGTAGCGACAAGTGCTCCTCCCCGCAATCCTCCCGTCGTTTGCAAGCGCGCGGTCCGCCATGTTCTTTCTAAATCACCCACCATAGATTGGTTCAGAATCTTCCGAGTTACTTCGGCGGGTCATGTCACTTGACTATTCAGATAGAACAACGTTGCACGCGGGTAACTTTTTGAACGCCTAGTTACCAAACCTTTGCTCGAGACTGCGGTCGAGTAAAGTCCGCCATGTTCTTTATAAACGGAAACGGAACGCGGGTACGGACCGGTGGGAGAGCGCGTCGGCACGTTAATTGCTCCCTCTGACAGCGCTGACTATACTCCGTTCACCCTAAAGCTGAGACTAGAAGCTCCGCCTTTTGCGCTAGCTCGCTGGCTTCCGCAGTGCTTTGGGTGCTCGGGCCTGGGCTTTCACACTCGTGTTAGCAGGGTCAGAAAGCTCGCACTGAAGGCGGAGCTTCTAGTCTCATCTTAAATGTGAACGGAGTATAACGACTCTCGTCTCCTTCCAGAACAAAGAAGATTGACACGAAATAAGAAGAAAGGTAAAGACCTCTCCAGGCAATTTGTTGATCACAGTCGCAGTTACAGTCAACGTCATGGTCATGGTCACGGTCACGGTCACGGTGAGAGCCGGAGTCACAGTCGCAGTCACGTCACAAAAATGTGTAAGTCTGATTAATAAGAGAAAATTAACCATTAGAAAAGGTAATTTATTCGACACTGACATAAACGATAGGTCCATAATGTGTAATAAAAAAACGTTTAAGGAATTTCTCTAGCCGCGTCATTGCGATGTGTGGCCAGTATTTAAATATTATTTAGCTGCAGAGTCCAGTCACATCTATCACAATATACAGGGAGATGTCCCGATGCATCACTTCGTAAAGAAAAAGATTACTCACGAGGCTGGGCATTTACTACATAACTAAATATTTCCACAGGAGAAAGGGATTTTGTAAACGACACCGACTGCGCACGTTACATCTTTACAACGGCGCTTCAGTTCGTGATTAACATGTTTTCGTTCTGCGTTTTCAACTGTAGAGCATAAGCGATGTAGTTTTGACGTTGTGAAGAGGACTACTTGTACATCAAACGTATTGGCAGCCTTTTTAATCCTACAACAAATATCATGTATTTAGGGAAGCACAGCTGGTCGAGAAGTAGGATTGTGTTGCAAGTTCGTACGTAAGTCAAGGGAAGCTCCAAGGAGTTTTAGAGGTACTCCGCTACACCTTAGGGTGATGCCACCCTTTGTAGTACCCGATGCCGACAGCACGCGCTCACAGAGAAAATACAAAGAAATCACCGGAAACAAAATGTCGCCGTAGTACAGTCAGCGCCACGAGCGCGTGCAGGGACACGCTCTTTCACGTGCTTCAGAACAAAAAATAAAAAGAAGAATTGGAAACAAAATGGCCAGATGTCATCACCCCAAGCAAAGCGCACATGAAGGCACCCTAGCTACACCTACAATAGATCTTTCCGGAAAATCGCAGACAATTTGGCAACGAGCGAAATGCGGGGCCGTCCGATGTATACGTTCGTGCAAGCTCGAACGCTTTGTGTATTATATTAGCGTCCCGATTAATTTCCTCTTATCATTGGGAGCTCAGAACGCGCAAAATAACAAAGCAAACAGAAACGGAGGCCATCACATACTTGCCTCTTTTCTTTCCTTCTGCCTACTCGGAGTTTTGAAATCACAAACTGTTAAACGAACGTTGTCTTCGTTTATTAGATAATCTCTCGTTCTGCACATCTGAATGCCACACTGCGTCAAGCGGACGCTGGATGTGCCGCATATTTCAGGGAAGGTCCATTTCTATTAGATCCCTTGGAAAGCTTACCGAAGAGAACCTTTGACCTGATTAATATACCTACTCAAGCTCGAGGAGAAGGATGAGGAGGAGGTAGAAAATTAGGAGGAGCAGGAGGAAAGGAAGAGAGGGATAGGAGAAGGAGCAGAGGAGGAGGGAGGTGGAGAAGGAGGAGGGGAAAAGGAGAGAAGGAGGAAAAGGTATGGAGGACGGGGAAGAGCATACCCTCCCCTCCGTACCCTCCCTCCTAATCCTCGAAAGCTCCGCTCTAATTTCGCATTACAGAGATTTATAAATATCCTTCAGTGTTTTATTTAGTTCTGGGTTCATAAGCCCACGATACATTACTTTGCCCTAGGCTGAAATTTCGGTCTAAAAGATGTACAGACTTTTTCAATGGAACCTTATACGTAAACCTGAAGCAAGATTTTTTAAAGGTATTTAATTAATATTTCACTAAGGTGTCATATTGAAAAAAATGTTTTGTGCTTAAACACCATAGGGAGTCGCATCGTACCGAAAATCTTTTAAAAACCTTTCATCCAGTCACTTTTCAATTTCGCCGTCACATATAGAGAGTGTCCCTCAAACGATATTTACAGATTTTCTTTCCCCGCAAAAACAAACAACATATCGCCGAACCTTATTCTCCAACCAAATGTAGCCCTAGAGATGCGAACCTGGTGCCGAAGTTTCAGCAGTAACCGTTATCTAGTTCAAATGTTTTAAATGATTTTTTTTTTAATTTTTAATGAGAAAATGGCGGCCGATAGAGCTGTAGAATACATGGAGTTCTATGGCTCCAGTTACCGAAAGCGGGTACAAATAAAACCCAATTTTTCTTATTAAAGTTTAAAGAAATCATTTATAACATTTGAATGACATAACGGTTAGTGTTGAAACTTTGGCTATTGGATCGGACCTCTGGTTCTTCATTTGGACGGAGAATAAGCGTTCGGCGGCGCTTAGTATATTTTTGTGCTAAAAAAAATCTGTAAATATTTTGGGGACACCCTGTATATCACAGAACACTGCTTCAAAACTGGAACCAATACAAAAGCCTGTTGTTGTTGATGTTTTTATAAAAAAAATGTTTTTATTGAAACGAGTAATATGTAGATTTAAGAGATGAGCAAAGATGCTCTAAATACTTCCCATGGTAATACAAGCCGAATCCTGGAAGGAAGGGGTTCTACACATTTCAATATCTGAAATAGAACCGGCCTTTATGGTTTTTTTTGCCAAAGGGTAGATAAGAATTTCATAACCCTGGCGAAACAAACCCCCGTCGATACTTTTGTTACTGTAAGGGTTTTACCAAGATGACAAACCAACCGATCACTATCTGAAATTTGTAAACTTTCGAATGTTCGATCGCCACTCTTACCGTATTTGAATTTCATTATCGTTTGCTTACACAGCGCTGCGTGTAGAGGGACGTCATCGCTCCTCGCCGGAACTCGTTAGTTCGTGGTATTTAACTGGGGCGTACGTGAAACAAGGTCAAGAAAACGTCCCGTCCACGCTGAGAAATTGAGTTTTATTTTTACGTCCCAAAATGTACGCAAGTGAGCGCTAACCGCAAAACTTGCTATGTGACAGTCGGTGCTCTAAATCGAGATACTTAATTCGACTTCGGCAGCGGAGAGCACTTTCGTCGCTAGTGGATAATCGCGGCCTGGAATAGGTTTGAATTCTGGAGCTGGGAGAAACCCGAAGTTAAAAAAACTGTGTCGAGAAAAAAGAACAGCCTTGTCATCAGCCTATATCATCTGTCCATGGGTTCCCCCCCCCCACTCGCCGCCCCCTCCCCTCCCTCCCCCTTCACCGGCAATCTTATGAATAGTTTCGTCGCCTCTATTCTTCTTTCGGCAGTGATAAGACTAAGAGACATCTGCTTTTTAGCTAAACGATGTCTGCGTACTATATCATATAACTGATATAAATAATAATTGTGCAGTTTCTGTATAATAAGTTAAAATATCACATAGGTCACCGGCCTAATTTATGTCAGAAAAACGACTGGCATAGAAAGCGTTCGAGAAAATGAGTGACGCATGTTGGGGGACTCGCTTTTAGAGCGCAGCTCTTAGGCGCCCGTTTCCGGCTTGAGCGGCGTCGCCGTCGGCGTAACCGCGCGGTGCATGATGGGTAATTTTCCCCGCTAAATCTAGCGGAAAATTTTCTCCGCTAAATCTAGCGGAAAATTTTCCCCGCTAAATCTAGCGGAAAATTTTCCCCGCTAAATCTAGCGGAAAATATTTCCCGCTAAATCTTGTGGGAAATTTTTCCCGCTAAATCTAGCGGGAAATTTTCCCCGCTAAATCTAGCGGAAAATTTTCCCCGCTAAATTTAGCGGAAAATTTTCCCCGCTAAATCTAGCGGAAAATTTTCCCCGCTAAATTTAGCGGAAAATTTTCCCCGCTAGATTTAGCGGGGGAACTCCCCTCCCTCCTCGAGGTCACGTGACCCCAGGCCACGTGACCCCCCCCTCCCCGAGGTCACGTGACCCCCCCCCGTGCCTTCCCCTCCTCCTCAAGAGCTGCGCTCTAATTCGGTGTTACAGGGAGTTGTAAACGGCTTTCATTTTTATTTTGGTGTGTTTGTCTGTGCCTGCGATCGCTGTCATGTGTCTCACTATGTCGCCTATGTTCGCTGTATGTGGGTTCTGTATGCGATGTTTTCATGCATAGGTCCTTTAGAGCCAGTAGCGCAAGTTTCTTTTTTGTTTGTCATTTCCAACATGCTCGCTAGGTGGCGCAAGTAGCCGCCAAATTTCAATAGTTCAGCTGTTTATATACGCAGATTTAGTGTATAGGCAGAGCCGTATATGTAGAGAGTTTGGCCATTAATTGGCAAGTATAGGAGACAAATGATGAGGCGCCATTGGCCGAAAGCGGGCTGGGCGTGTTCCAGGGCGTCTTCCCAAATTCGAATGTGGCCCGCCAGGAGCAGCAAATAATACCCTGGCGGTGGTCGCGAGAAACAAAATTAATAAGCGCGTCGGAGTTACTCTTGGTGACTGAAATTGTGGTGCATGATATATTTCAATCACGATCATCCAAGATCATGGTGGAAGAGCTCAACGTGTGGAACGATGACGTAATCTGCACGCCATGCGCCGAGGGCCGGGAACCTGTCATCCGAGCGGTCACATTCTGTCCGAGGAAAACAAGGAGTCGAGCGGCACATTCGTTTCTTACATATTTCTGCATGAAAAGAATCGAAACAACACGTGCACCCTATTTTCAATAATAAAGGGTTACTATATTTAACTCTTACGCGCTTATTAAACCATATACCAATTATTAAAACTGTTTCTTGCTACTACCGCTAGGGATTCTTTTCGGCTTCTGGTTGGCCGAGAGAGCATGTCGAGCCCTTGTTCTGCGTCTGGTGCGCGCCCTGGCTCTGCCCGCGCCTCCCATTGACCAAACTCTACACGGCTCTTTGTATAGGTAACTATATCTAGTTGGAAAGTAAGCGCGTAATAAAATGGCGCGGCAAGCATGGGTAGCGCAGTTGGCGCAGTCACACAGGTGAGAATTATGGTTTCCAAGGTTTCCTACGTTGAAAGCCTCGAGGTTGGCGCACACACGAATTACGAGTGGATACTCGCATCCATCGCGTCGTGAGAGGTGAGCGGGACGGTCCGAAACGCCGCAGACGGACGGCTTAACACTGTCATGTAGATACTAAAGCTCACGCATTAATGAAAATTAGCATGAATATGGTTGCTAGAAGTCTTCTTCTTTGAAAACTATCTGTTCTCAGCGAAAGTACTGCCGACATTAGGTCAGGAAGATCGGCTGAACAGGACCTTGTTGTCAGGGAAAGACTCGGCTGCAAGCAGTCGCTCCCACTATCGCCCGTACTTGTCATGGATACGGTGTCGGCAGGTGACGGCGTTAGGGGGCGGATGTCTGGGGTGGGTTAGCGCATATGGAAGGCGACGGATGGACACGTGCAACCTACGCTTTCATACCGACGAAAAGCTGTGTACCTCGCTTGGCGTCGTAGATCTCGTCTCACGTGTCGTATAGCGGCCGCCATTTTATGCCGCCGTCACCAAAACCACTCGACGTGTTATAGCGGAACAAAGTGTAATCGATGGTTGTTTCAAATAAAATAACTTCTTGAAAATAATCGAGGTCTTGACAAATGGGTTTTTTGGAATTAAAGAAACACTGGATTTAATATTCTTGATACAATTTTGGTTTACAAAACGGACACTATTGGTGGTCGCGTACCACCATCGCACACACACTCTCGCTTTGAGTCCCGCTGTTAGACTCCCGCATAATTTTCTTGAGCAGCTTGGTCTCGCCCAAGGCTGTAACCCGATCCGCATCCTGCCCGACGCCAGCCAGCCGCGCCTTCATGGCACGGGCATCCACGTGCGAGACCCCTGGCGCCGAGGAGTTCGAATAAATCACAAACTTCCGAGAACACAACCTTGCGCCCAGCGAAATATAAGAAAAAGGCAAAACACAATGGCGCTCGCTTGGAATGCGCTCGGCGAAATAAAATAAAAGGGCCAAAACAGATGGCGCTCGCTTACATTCGGGCATCCTGGCATTGTTAACGCCCTCGTTAACGACAGCAAAAAGCAATGCTTATGCAAATTAATAAAGATTAATCTTTCATGTTTCTTAATAATAACATAATAGGAATACACAGGAATTGACACCACATATACGTGAACAGCACAATGAACGCATAAATGCTTCAATGCACGTTATGCAACAAAAGACAACAGCAACAATAGCAACAAAATCGATACAAGCGAAAAATAATATGTGTTGCAAATGTGCTCACTTCGGAATTGCACGCTTACGTGCAGAGCGCCTCGGGAGCTGAACGGTGACTTCCTCCCTGGCGGATTCTGCTTCTTCTGACGACGATGTATCGTCTTCCAAGTGTGTTTTCTTTGTTGTCGACGTCCATCCCTTCAACTGGGAAACATGCGCCGTAGTTGCGAATCTACTGGCCTTGGTCTTGTCAAGCTCAGTGACGCGATATGTGTCGGATGGAAGAACCTGTGTCACAACCAAAGGCCCTCTGTACTTCGGTTGAGCCTTCGTGGGCTTGCCTGTTGGTTCAGTAGCTTTTCTCATAAAGACTATGTCTCCGACACCGTACAGTCGCGCAGGGAAGTGTCTTCGGTCGTATGCGGTTTTCAGTTTTTCCTGTTCCTCAATGAGGTGCTGTCGCACCCATGTTCCCGCATTTCCTTGGAGGTCTTGCCACGCCGGTTCCTCAGCTTCGACCAGCCGTTTTAATGCGGTGTTGTGAAAGTCTGGTTGATATCCGTGTAGCATCTCGAAGGGAGTCCTTCCCGATGTTTTGTTCACAGAGTTGTTCAAACTACACTCAGCTAAATTCAGTTTTTCGTCCCAGTCGCGCTGCTGGGGGTCTGTCATGGAGGTTGTGATGACAGGCAGTACAGTCCTATTCACCCTCTCCACTTGACCGTTCGCTTGCGGGTGTCGTGTTGAGTTAAGGACGTGGTGTATGGCTCGTTCACCGCAAAACTCCTCAAATGCTCGAGAAGTAAAACAACTGCCCCTATCCGTGATTAGGGTTCTCGGCAGGCCTCTTTCTAGGATAAACTCCTGCAGAGCCCGCAGTACGTGCTTGGTCGATGTGTCGCGCGCGGCGAAGAGTCTCACAAATTTTGTTAGGTTATCAATTATCACCAGTAGGTATTGGTTTCGCTTCTTACTTGGCACGAATGGACCCATGTGATCCATGTGAACCACCTCAAATGGTCGCGTGCCTGGTGGTATGGGGTTAAGGAGACCTTCTCGTCTGCCAGCAGGTATCTTGTTGGAAATGCACTCAAAGCACTGTGAAATGTGTTTCCGAACGTAGTTCCGCATTCGCGGGAACCAGAAGCTCTCTTGGATCTTGGCAACTGTTCTGTCAAGTGCGAAGTGACCCATTAAGTCGTGGGACTGCACCGCTACAGCCTTCAGTCGAAAGCCCAGAAAATCCACACTGTCTCTTCCGAAAGCGCATTTGCTCAAGCGAAGGGTTAAATTTGCTTTTCTGACGGCTTCGAGGATTTGGCGCAGCCGCGTGATGGTATCATCCCAGTTTTTCGCTGGAATCAGCACATCATCTAGGTAGCACATAGCGATAGTTCCCCTCAGCGGCCCCAAAACGTGGTTCATAAGACGCTGGAACACGGACGGAGCATTCGTGAGTCCAAACATCATCCTCTCAAATTGACCGGTCTCGTCCGGAGTGATGAAAGCTGTCTTCTTCTTCGCATCGTCACTCAAGGGAACTTGAAGGTAGCCGTGAGCGAGGTCTAGAACTGTGTACATCACTGCTCCGAATAGTCCTTCCAGTTGATCATCAATGCTTGGTAGGGGGTATTTTTCTTTTACGGTCTGGGCGTTCAGTCGTCGATAGTCCACCACTAGACGCTTCTCTCCGTTCTTCTTTTGAACAAGGATCACGGGACTTGCGTAAGCGGAATGCGTCTCGCTCACGATTCCCTCTCGTTTCCATTCGCCGACGATCTCGCGAATCGTTTCTCTTTCTGCCACGTTTGTTCGGTAAGGTCGAACCGCAACTGGCGAGCTTCCCGGCACTTCTGGGATGTCCATTTCAAGGACGTTTGTGCACCCAAGCTCACTCAAGTTCGTAGCGAAGCACTCCCGATACTCGTTCAGGAGGTCAAGGAGCTCATTCTTTTGCCCTTCGGTCACCGACGGACCTACTTCGACCTGATTCTTGTCTATCGGCTTCCGAATTGCCGTGGTGAAAACCCCTTGTTTCTCGGTTTCGTAAGTCTCTTCCGCTCGGTTTCTCTGGTTGTCCTCTTCGCCGGGTGTCTTTACAATGTCGACCGCAGTGACACGTCCAAGACGTTGTCCCTTTTTAATGACTACATCGTTATTTCCGATTGGGAATACTGGAAGAGCAATCTCTCCGTCTTTCATGTCGAGAAGAATTTCTTTTCCACAGTTGTTGAAAAGGACGGGGCCAGTGATATCAGATTCTGATGACAGCGTGATCCAATTTATCACGTTCGCTTGGAGGGTGGACCTTTCGGTTGTCTTTACAATCAACTTGGGGTCGTCGCTCAAGGGTTCGAGGTGGGAGAAAGGGCACTGACTCTTGTGTCAAAAGCGTAGACATCCGCCCAGCCTAGCATAGGTCACGTACGGGAGCTCGGTGAAAGTTCGACCAACGAGCAGGTCGACCGACTGGGCCTCGTCTGGTACAACAAAAATTGTGATGTTCTTCCCAGTAACGCCGTCAATCTCCAAGTCTGCTTTGCATTTACCAATTGTCCTTACTGCCGGGACGTCCTGGTTGCCGAATCCATAAAGAGGTGTTGCGTCTCTCATCAGCTCAGCACCGCAACGCGCCGCCGCAGACGCGCGCAAGAGGCATCCGGAACTTCCGGTGTCAATCATTCCAATGAGCTTTTTGTCGCTATTCCATGTGACTTGCTTGAGGAGCACTTCAGAGAAACTCCTCTCTTTTGAGTTGCTTACGGTGTTGGTCTCACTCCTTGGAGCTCTTTCGATGCAGTGACGCTGAGTGTGCCCGGTTTTTCCACAGCTCAGGCACTTTAGTGGGCGCTTTGGCTCTGGACAGTCGCGCGCGATGTGACCGAACCGTGAGCAGTTGTAGCACTTACGCTCCCCCTTTTCGTTGTTTATTGGTGATCTCTTATCCTTGTTGTCTCTCTCGACAACGGTTTTCTTGACAGACGTCATACCCGCGTCTCCATTTCGCGGTGGGTCGGTAGCAGCCCCTTTTTCACGCTGTCCACCGAAGCGCTCTTGTCGCTCCCGATCGATTCTTTCGAATTCCTGTATGTCGTGTAGGAGGTCATCACCGTCCTCGTGTGTTCTCCCCATTAACATGGTGCACAGTTGTCTCGAACGCAAGCCGGTGAGTACTTGCTCGCGAGTATCGCAGAAGTCGAGGTTTGCCTCTCCACAAAGACGGATCTTCGAGTGGAAGTAGGCGATTGTGCTCTCGTTTCGCTGCTGGACGCGGTCTTGCATTCTTCTCCAGCGTTCCGCTGCTCGGGTCTGGCTAACAAATGTTCGTCGAAACTGGTACTCTAGATCTTCCCACGACGCAATTTCTGCATGGCGTGAGCGTAACCAGTCTTTGGAAGCTCCTGTGAGATGTGATTTTGCCGTTTCCAGGAGGAAAGGTGCCGGCCACTTGTGAAGAGTCGCCGTCCTTTTTAGGTTCTCAATCCAGTCTCGCGCTGCTGCTGCGTCCTCGCTTCCGTCGAAGTTGGATATGTTCTTACTGAGGTCAGGCATCACCTGGAACGTCGCCACGCCGCTCACATCCGCTGCGCTTGACTGCGCCGGAAGGGCAAGTCGTCCCAAGAGGTCCGTTAACAAACGATCCTTTTCTCGAATCATTCCCAAGAGCTCGCGCAAAGAAAACTCGTCCCCCATGGAGTGACCAACCTCAGGTGAACCTGCCTGGCTCGGAGACGCTCCCGATGCTTCCTGGTTCATGGTAAAGCGTTGAGCTGTATACGTGTAACTACACCCAACACACAGGCTCGCACAGACAATATAAAGCCGCAACATAATACACTACATCTCATACGCAAAATGAAAACTCTGTTGATAAAGAGTTCCACAGGGAGATGAAAAATTCGACAGTA